>PVIY010002929.1:0-80000 GCA_004026745.1 Myrmecophaga tridactyla
CCCCATTCCTGCTTCGGCTGGTGAGCCTCTCCTGTGGAGTTCATCCAGACCCTCCATCGGAGTCGTCAGCTTCGCAGTCTGCCCTGTGGATTTTGGACTCTGTGTTCCTGCGGTCACGTGAGACACTTTTATAAATTTTATATTTGCAAGTGTTCCCTGTTGATTCTGTTTCTCTAGAGAACCCTAACTAATACATATGCTATTCAGTAACAGATCATTGAATAACTTACAAAATTGGGAGCAATTTAAGCAGTAGCATCTTAATTGGATTTGAACTAGTGACCTAGATATAAAGATAGTGAATCATTATTTTTATTCCTTAGACTCAAAGCCCATTAAGCACTCAGTATCAAATCTGTGATCTTTAAGAATAATGTAATAAATTTACCAATATAAATTGATAAATTGACTGTATTGATTTCCCAGTATATTACGTACATTTTCTAAGCTTGACACATGTGTATGTATATATCTATGTGTACACACATATATGTACATGTTATATGATTGCATTCTTTTAACACCTTGTAGGAAATTATACCAACATATTTTTTTCAGTATTATGTTTTCAATTTACATAACAGTTTTATCAAATTGGTGTAGTTGAAAGCATAAGGTGATATTTATAAAGAGCTGTTTTTCTATAAATATCGAATTTTAGGACTGAATACTAATGGAATTTGTTGATATTCAAAGATAATACAATTAAGAAGCAATATCACAGAAAATTGCATAAACAGTTAGACTGGTTGGCTTTTTAATAATTGCTAGGTAGTCATAACAAAGCAATTCACTTGACTAAAATTGCCTTGATGACATCTTATCAGTTTGGAAGCAGAGGTCTCGACAGGAGGATTTTTATGCATATTTCATTTTTAAAATCCAAAAGCATATGGATTCAAATGTCAAAATTTGAGAAAGCCAGTTCCAAATAAAATTATATCAAAAAATCATTTTTCTGCTAAAAACATATTTTCATCCATAATTATTTAATTTTAATCACTTTTGTTGAAAGAAAAAGAAACATTGTTTATAGATATTTTACAAAAGTATTGTTCAAGCAGTTTTGAAAATGGAATCAAAACTGAGATCATTAAATTGAGGGACTATTTGGCCATTTATCTGTCCAGAATGGCTTAAACAGCTAACAAAAGGGATAGAATAATTGGACATTCCTCAGGATAGAAATATCTTAATAATAAAGTCATTTAAGTAATTTCGCTGGGCAGTATGGTGGTATAGGGAGGTGTGGAATTTAGTTCATCTTCTACAGTGTCTGGTACACATTCAGGAACTGTCTGGAACAACTGTTTGGGAGGACTTCCATGACAGAACACATATCGTACACCAGTGTGGAATGAGAGGAAGGGACAATATCACATCATAAAACTATGAGTAAAGCCCCCCAAACCCAGAGGCTGGCACCTCTCCCCCACTTAACACGGCATGCTCAGTCAGAAACACTTCCCTGTTGCAAAAAGAAGCAGTCTCTGCTGGGAATAAGGGAAGGCAGCCCAGACAAGCACCAACTGTAGTTTTAATTAACAAATTTGAACTGCTGCATACATGCTCCAAGCACCGATAAACCAAGTGCAAGTAGGAAAGGAATCCCAAGGTTTCTCCCAGCACCTACACAACAAGTTTGATGGAGGAAAAAAGATGAGGCTTTTGGGGTCAGCCCAGCCAGAATACTGAAAAATGGCTGTGCCCCAAGGCACATAGAGCCAGGCACCAACTCTGGCTCTCAAAAGTCATGAGCTTTGAGGGCAAGAATGGCTCTGAGAAGGGATTACATTTTTTTTTAGTAAGCTACTCTAAGTAGCTTATTAGAGAAAGCCTCTGATATTTTCAATTGTCAGCCTTGACCAGGTAAGGACAGAGTTAAGAGAGGTCTGAAAGATGAAGAAACAAGTCAAGTGAAGGAGACAATTCCCTGAAGGGCTTATCTACCCCAGAAAAAGTGGGAGGACACCTCAAGTGGTGGCTCATAATCAGAGAATTTAGAACCCAGTAGCTAAGCCCTAAGCCTGCTTTTTACCCAGCCTATGTCTCAACAATGCCCCTGGCAGCTACAGGGTCAGTTTAGAATTAAAAGCACCATATGACTTTATGCTGGTGGAGAGCTGCAAACAGACAAACACCATTTGCTGGGAAGGATAGGAAAAGTACCGAGCCTAGAGCCTTCACAGGAATCTCTAACAAACTACTGGGTCTCATCCACAGGGAAACTTGATACTAATTAATTCTTCTCCTAAGACCTTGGCCTGCCTTGTCTGCAAAATCTAATGGGGTCAATGATATCATGGGAGATCACCATAAAAAAGAAAAAAGTTCCATTTAGGCAGTGCAACAACCAAAAAAACAAAAGCTGAGAAATTCTGAACAGTTGAATAGAAGCTATGCTAGAGGCCTAGAATAAGTTGAACTGAGAACCAAGAGAAAAAACAGAGAACAAAGCCAATAAACAAGAAAACTTCAGGAAAAGAGTGAAAACAACCTCCAGAATAAACTAATCAGGGAAATCAGATGCCAAGACACCCCCAAAAATTTTGCAAATCATACTAGGAATCATGAAGACATGGCCCAGTCAAAGCAACAAACTAACACTTCAAATGAGATAATGGAGTTGAAACAACTAATTAATATTCATTCAAACATGCTAAATCAAGACAAAAATCAAATCAATAAGTTGAGGAAAAATACGGCAAAAAAAAAAATGAAGGATATAAAGAAGTCATTGGGCGAACATAAAGAAGAACTCGAAAGCTTGAAAAAACAAATGGTGCAACTCACAGGAGTGAAAGACATGATAGAAGAGATGGAAAACACAGTGGATACTTACAACTGGAGATTTGAAGAGGCAGAAGAAAGTATTAGTGAAGTAGAGGGCAGTACATTTGAAGTCCTGCATGCAAAAAAACAGAAAGGGAAAAGAATGGAAAAATATAAGCAGGGTCTCTGGGAATTGAATGGCAACATGAAGTACATGAATATACATGTTATGGGTGTCAGAAGGAGAAGAAAAGGGAAAAAGGGGTGAAATAATAATGAAGGAAATTATCAGTGAAAAATTCCTATCTCTTATGAAATTTATAAAGCTACAGATCCATGAAGCGCAGCATATGCCAAGCAGAAATTATCTACATAGACCTACTCCAAGGTACTTATTAATCAGATTGTCAAATGTCAAAGACAAAGGGAGAATTCTGGTAGCAACAAGAGGAAAGTGATTCAGAACAAACCATGGAAGCAAGAAGACAGTGATATGAAATATTTAAGATACTTAAAGGGAAAAATTACAGACCAAAAATTCTATATTTGGCAAAACCGTCCTTCAGAAATGAAGGAAAGTTTAAAATACTCTCTGTGCCAGTTAGAAAGTATTATTATGTACCCTAGAAAAGCCGTGTTTTAAGTCTAATCCAATTTTATGGAGAAGCTATTTCTTTTAATCCCTATTCAATACTGTAGATTGGAAACTTTTATTAGATTATCTCACGGAGTTGTGTCACACCCAATTGTGGGTGTGACCTTTGATTAGACTGAGATTTGACTCCACCCATTCCAGGTGTGTCTAGATTAGATTACTGGAATCTTTTAAAAGAGAAAATATTTTGGAGAGAGCCAGAAATGACAGAAATAACAGAAACCTTGAGGCCGACAGAGAGAACCTATCGAAGAGCAATGACAGAAGAGAAGAGAAATGACAGAAGTCACAAAGCCGACAGAAATTTCACAGCAGTGCTGACATAGATGCGGAAATATGGAGAACAGACATGGAGGTTTGGAGATGCGTGGAGTCCAGCAGACATCTCCATGAGATGTTATGTAAGCCAGAATGTGGAGAGAGCCAAGGGAAAGTCAAGAGATGAAAGCCAGCCCCAGAGAAGCAAATTGAGGAACCCCAACATGGACAGAGATTGAAAGCAACAGAGCCAGGAGTAAGGGACCAGCAACTGACCGAGCTGTTTCAGACCCATCAGCCTTTCCTGAGTGATAATAACTTCTTGTTGGTGTCTTAATTGGGACATTTCCATAGGCTGTAACTTATTTAATTCCCCTTGATAAAAGCCATACCAGCTCGGGTATATCGTATTCTGGCAGCTTGCAAACGAACACACTCTCAAACAGACACTGAGAGAGTTTGTGACTAAGAGCCTGGTTTTACAAGAAATACAAAGGGAGTATTACAGGCAGATAGGAATAGACCGGAAAGAGAGATCTGGAGAAGAGTGTAGAAATGAAGACTATCTGTATGAGTAAAAAGAAGGAAAAAAAGGTATGATATATACAATCCAAAAGACAAAATAGTAGAAGAAAGTGCTGCCTTTACAGTAATAACATTAAATGTAATGGACTAACCTCCACAATCAAGACATAGACTGGCAGTAAGAATTAAAAAACAGGACTCATCTATATACTATCTATAAGAGACTCACTTTAGACCCAAGGATGAAAACAGACTGAGAGTGAAAAGTTGGAAAAAGATATTTCATGCAAACAACAACCAGAAAAGAACAGGAATAGCTATACTAATAACTGACAAGTTAGTCTTCAATTATAAAACAGTTAAAAGATTATGTATTAATAAAAGGAACAATTCATCAGGAAGATGTAACAATCATAAATATTTATGTACTGAGAGAGAGGACCCCAAACTATGTGAGGCACTCACTGAAAACATTGAATGGAGAAGTACACATCTCTACAATAATAGCGGGAGATTTCAATGCAATGCTTTCATCAATGGGTAGGACATCTAGACAGAGAATCAATAAGGGAACATAAATTTTGAGCAATGCAATAAATGAACTAGACTTAACAGACATTTACAAAACATTATACCTCACAATAGCAGGGTACACATTTTCCTCATGTGCTCACGAATCATTCTCCAGGTTAGACCACATGTTGGGTCACAAATCTCAAATCTTAAATTTAAAATGAATGAAATTATAAAAACATTTTCTCGGATTATAATAGAATGATGGTGGAAATGAATATTAGGTAGAAGGTCAGAAAATTTGTAAATATATGGAGCCTAAACAACACACTCTTAAATGACCAGAAGGTCAAGGAAGAAATTACAAGAGAAATCAGTAAATATCTTGAGGCAAAGAAAAATGAAAATGGAACATATCAAAACTCATGAGATGCAGCAAAGGTGGTGTTGAAAGGCAAATTGCTTGCCCTATATGCCTATGTTAAAAAGAAGAAAGGGCAAAAATCACTGAATTAACTATTCATCTGAATTTCTTGCCCTATATGCCTATATTAAAAAGAAGAAAGGGCAAAAATTAATGAGTTAACTATTCATCTGAAGGAACTTTAGAGAGAACAGCAAACTATCCCCAAAGCAAACAGAAGGAAAGAAATAATGAAGATTAGCACAGAAATAAATGAAATTGAGACTATGAAAACAATAGAGAGGAAGAACAAAACCAGAAGTTGGTTCTTTGATCAAATTAATAAAATGTATGGACCATTAGATAGGCTAGCAAAAAATAAGAGACAAGATGCAAATAAGTAAAATCAGAAATGGGATAGGGGACATAACTACTGACCCTGCTGAAATAAAAGAGGATAGTATGAGCAAATATATGCTAAAAAACTAAATAGTGATTAGGAAATGGACAACTTTTTCTAGAAGAGTATGAACAACCAATATTGACTAGAGAAGAACTAGATGACCGCAACAAATCAGTTACAAAAAAAGGGATTGAATCAGTGATCAAGAAGCTATGAAATAAGAATAATCCAGGAACAGATGGCTTCACATGTGAATTATACCAAGCATTCAAGAAAGAATTAGTATCGATCTTGCTCAAATTATTTAAAAAAATTAAAGCTGAGGGAAATCTATATAACTCATTCTGCGAAGCCAACATTACCGGAATAAGAAAGCCAGACAGATATGGTACAAAAAAACAGAAAGAACATTACAGACCAATCTCAAGAAAATACTCATGAATTAAATCCAACAGCACATGAAAAGAATTAGACACCATGACCAGGTGGGATTTATTCCAGATATATAAGGCTGGTTCAACACAAGAAAATCAATTAGTGTAGTACATCAAATTAATAAATTGAAGCAGAAAAAACACATGATCATCTTGATTGATGCAGAAAAGGCACTTGACGAAATTCAACATCGTTTCTTGATGAAAACACTTCAAAGGATAGGATAGAATGGAATTTCCTTAACATAATAAAAGGAATATATGAAAAACCCACAACTAATATCATACTCAACAGGGAAAGACTGAAAGCTTTCCCTCTGAGACGAGGGAAAGGGAGGTGCCTACAGTCACCAATGTTATTCAACATTGTGCTGGAAGTTCTAGCTCAGGCAATTAGACAAGAAAAAAAAAAAGTATCCAAATTGGAAAGGAAGAAGTAAAACCTTTACTGTTTGCAGATTACAAGAAACTATATGTCAAAACCAAAAACTCTGCAGAAAAAGCTGTGTTAAGTACAGCAAAGTGGCAGGATACAAGATCAACACCCCAAAAATTAGTAGTGTTTCTATACACTAGTAATGAGCTATCCAATGAGAAAATCAAGAAAAGAGTTCTATTTGCGATAGCAACCACAAGAAACAAGTATTTAGGAGTAGATTTAACAAGGTCACAAAAGATCTATACATAGAAAACTACAAGAAATTGTAAAAGAAATCAAAGATAAATAAATGAAGGACATACTGTGTACATGGATTGGAAGACTAAATATAGTTAAAATGTCAATTCTAGTTAAATTGATTTATAGATTCAATGCAATACCAATTAAAATCCCAACAACTTCTTTGCAGAAATAGAAAAATCAATAACCAAATTTATATGGAAGGACAGGATTCCCCAAATAACTAAAAATATCTCTAGAAAGAGGCATGAAGTGAGAGGTCTTACACTACCTAACTTTAAAGCATATTACAAAGCTACAGTGGTCAAAACAGCATGGTAATGGCATAAAGATAGATATAGTTACCAATGGAATTGAATTGAATGTTCAGAAATAGACCCTCTCAACTATGGACAACTGATCTTTGATAAGGCAGTCAAGCCAATTCAACTGTGACAGAGCAGCTTCTTCAATAAATGGTGTTTGGAGAACTGGATATCTATATCCAAAAGAATAAGAGAGGGCCCATATCTGGCACCCTATAAAAAACAAATCAGAAATGAATCAAAGACCTAAATGATAGTGCTAAGACAAAAAAACTTTTAGAAGAAAATGCAGGGAAATATCTTATAGGTCTGATGATAGGAGATATTTTCCCAGACCTTACATATACAGCACAAGCAATGAAAAAAGAAATAGATAAGTGGGATCTCCACAAAATTGCACACTTCTGTGAATCAAAAGACTTTGTCAGTAAAGTAAAAAAGGCATCTTACACAATGGGAAATGATATTTGGAAACCACTTATCAGATAAGGGTTTAATATCCAGAATATATAAAGAGATTCTACAACTCAACAATAAAAAGACAATCCAATTAAAAATGCACAAAAGAAAATGGGCAGACAGTTTTCAGAAGAGGAAATACAAATGGCTCAGAAACATATGAAAGATTCTTAACCTCACTGGCTCTTGGGGAAATGCAAATCAACATCACAATAAGACATTATCTCACACCTACAAAAATGGCCATTATAAAAAAAACAGAAAATTACAAATACTGGAGAGGATATGGAAAAAGAGGTACATTTATCCACTGTTAGTAGAAATGTAGAATGGTGCAACCACTCTGTAAAGCAGTTTTGCAATTCTTCAAGAAACTAGATGTAGAATTGCCATATGATCCAGTAGTCTCATTATAAGTACATATTCCGAGGTCCTAAAGGCAAGAAAAAAAAATGGACATTTGCACACTGATGTTTATACAACATTATTCATGACCAAGAGTTGGAAACAGCCCAAATGTCCATCAACTGACTAGTGGCTAAACAAGCTGTGGTATGTATATGTGAGGGAAAATTACACAACTATAAGACGGAATAAAATCATGAAGCATGTAAAACATGGATAGACCTTGAAGACATTATTCTGATTGAAATTAGCCAGAGATAAAGGGACAAATACTGTATGGTCTCACAAATACAAGCTAACATTAATGAGTGAATGAGCTAAAGTTCAGAATGCAAGTTATCAGGACGTAGAGGGTAGAGATTGGGCATTTGATACTGAAGAAATAGAGAATGTTCAACAGGACTGATTGTAAGGACCCAGAAACAGATAGCACAATACGATTTAATAGTAACACAATATTCCTAAGTACACTGAACAAAGCGGAGGGTGAGAATAGTTGAGAAATGAGGGCTGGGGGCATGTATGACACCTGATGGAATTAGAGGATAAGGACAGGGATGGTACAACTTGGTGATGCCTAGAGTGGACAATGATGATGATCAAATGTACAAATAAAAGCATATTTTTGTGTGAGAGAATACATGAATGTCATCATTGCAAGGTGCTGAAAATGGCATGGTACATGGGGAAAAATACAATCAGTGCAAACTGGGTCTATATTTAATGGTAACATTGTAAAGTGCTTCCTTTAAATGTAACAGAGGCAGTATTTCAAAGCTAAATGTCAATAAGCAGGGAATGTGGGGGAGAGGTAGGTGATTCTTTGCAGAAGAATAGAAATGTTTTCATATAGATTGTGGTAGTGAAAGCATAGCTTGTGATTATACTGGAAACTATTTTTTTTTTTTACTTAGATTGGATTGTATGAGGTGTGAATAAAACTGTTCAGAAATGAACAGACAGACAGAAGTGCTGGGGAAAATATGGAGAGAGAGAGATGTACCTAGTCCCTGTTGGTAGGGAAGTAGAATGGAGCAGCCTCTGTGGAGGGCAGTGTGGTGGCCCCAAAGGAGGCTAGGGGTGGGGCTGCTTTATGATCCTTCAACCCCATAGTTAGGTGTAAACTTGGAGGAACTGAGGGCAGAGACAGAAATGGACATTTTCATAAACTGGTGTTTATGGTGGCAGTATTCATAATTTGCAATGGAAAGAAGTGGCCTAAAGATACATCTCTGAGAAAGGAATGGGGAACTGTGGTGTGTACATGCAATGGAATATTGAGCGGTTGCTAAAAGGAATGAAGTTGTGAGGCAAGCAGCTAGGTGAATGAACCTTGAGGATGGCATATTGAGTGAAATAAGACAGGAATGAAAAGGCAGGAACTTATAATGCCTCACTAATATGGAAATAATTAATGTGTAAACTCTGAGAATTGAATTCAAGAGCATGGCTATTGGGGAGGCTTATTATAAAGATTCCTAGATTGTAAGCTCTTACAGTAGTTACATCTTTTCCTGAGTTGTAACTCTTATTTCTAGATTCTCAGATGCTGAGCTCTTTGTGTTTAACCTTGCCCTTCCCTGGAACCTCGGGTGTTTGTGTGACACCAGAGACTCAGAACTAGAGTTCTGCAGCTATGAAAGTCAGCATTTCCCCAACCAGACCTGTTAAAAACACTGAAGACACTGAAAAATAGATCAGACTTCAATTAGAGATATGAAAGAAACTGATATGGATATGACTAAATCAGACTAAAGGGTAAGGGATGATACTGTCTGTAAGTTAAAACTTCAATTTCTGTGTGAGACAAAAGGAAGAAATGTTTAGTGGTGCAAAGTTTATATTTTAAGTAGCATGCTATCGAATGTAACTTATATGGTCAATTTATTCGAACACCATAACTACACAGAGCTTTGAGTAGGGAATGAGTTCTTGTTTGTTTATACAGGTTGGTGAGATGCCCTGATAGCTCCTAGGGTAATATGGGCAAAATATGAAAAAGTATTTGTTAAAGTCCCCCTGAATGACTGGGGAAAAGGGCGGAAATGTAAAAATCTCCCACCCAGGGAAGGCCTGATATTCTCACCATTATTGGGGACTGTCAATTTAATGGGCCAGGCTCTCAATCATGGGACTTGCCCTTATGAAACTTATTTCTGCAAAGGAGACACTGTGCTTACTTATGATTATGTCTAAGAGTCACCCACAGAGAACCTCTTTTATTGTTCAGATGTGGGCTCTCTCTCTATGCCAGCTCCTTAGGTGAGTACACTGCCCTCCCCCACTACATGGGACATGATTCCCAGGGGTGTAAATCTCCCTGGAAATGTGGGACATGACCCCAGAGATGAGTCTGTTCCTGGTATCATAGGATTGGGAGAGACTTCTTGACCCAAAGGGGGAAGAGAAATGAAACAGTGGCTAAGAGATTTCAAATAGAGTCAAGATGTAATTCTAGAGGTTATTCTTATAGAGTTTATAGATGTCCCTTTTCAATTTTTGATGTATTTAAGTAGCTAGAGGGATGAATAAAATCCACAAAACTGCATAATAGGTTTGTTTCTTTGACTGATGCAAATGAATCAAAGTTCATAATTTAGTGGGGCAAAGAGAGAAGTGCGTGTATCAGGGATGTTCACTACATGCTTACCTGGCTCAGGGTATTTGATTATATTTAATTTGAGCCAACCACACATGGATAGAGCTTTTCTTCACAAATATACTAGGCACCTATGGTTCACCTTTATCTTTATATTTGTTTTGGAGGCTATTACACCTGTGGATACTCATAGGCTGGTTAAATGTTGTCAAGGAAAAACTCATGGCATGGAAGTTATTGTTTCTACTTCTAGATGCTAAGGCTGCTGCTGGTGAGTGCATTTGGATCAATAAATGTATTCAACCTGGGTAAGAACTAATGGTTCAAATATTTAATGCCCCTGCCCCACTGAAGACTGTGGTTGACTGGTAAGGGCAAAAGGACTCCTCGGTATCCAAGTGCTGCTTCTCTGAACACAGTTTCTTTTCATTCCCCTCCAGCCCTCCTGGGCAGGGTCCCTATATGAGGTCTTCTTCCCCTATCATGGAAGTTTTCTCTTTTTTTTTCATGGGTAGGCAAGGGGAATCAAGCTAGGTTTTTGGTGTAGCAGGCGAGAATTCTGCCACTGAACCATAGTCGCACCGCCCCCACCCATCATGGACTTTTGGTATTCAGGTGTGCTGGTTTGAAAGGAAGTATGCCCCCTAGAAAAGCCATGTTTTAATCAAAATATCATTTTGTAAAGGTAGAATAATCTCTATTCAATACTGTGTGTTTGAAACTGTAATCAGATCATCTCCCTGGATGATGTAATTTTGTCAAGAATGGTTGTTAAACTGGATTAGGGACGACATGTCTCCACCCATTTGGGTGGGTCTTGATTGGTTTATTGGAGTCCTATAAAAGAGGAAACGTTTTGGAGAAGGAGATTCAGAGAGAGCAGAGAATGCTGCAGCACTATGAAGCAGAGTCAACAAGCCAGCGACCTTTGGAAATGAAGAAGGAAAATGCCTCCTGGGGAGCTTCATGAAACAGGAAGCCAGGAGAGAAAGTAGCAGATGATGCCTAGCTCACCATGTGCCCTTCCAGCCGAGAGAGAAATTGTGACTGTGTTCGCCATGTGCCTTTCCAGCTGGAGAGAAACCCTGAACTTCATCGGCCTTTTGAACCAAGGTATCTTCCCCTGGATGCCTTAGATCGAACATTTCTATAGACTTGTTTTAATTGGGACATTTTCTCGGCCTTAGAACTGTAAACTAGCAACACATTAAATTCCCCTTTTTAAAAGCCAGTCTGTTTCTGGTATATTGCATTCTGGCAGCTAGCAAACTAGAACATCAGGTTTCTCCCTTCTTCTATCTTTTTTCTAACCTCTGACTCATTTTTCCCATAAACCCTGCCCTCTCCTACATCAAGCATTTTCTCTTCTTTTTTCTCACTGCAATTTATAATGATTGGTTATTTAAATTGAAGCAACATAGGACTGGACTCCTCATTTCACAAGAATATAATTAAATATATATTTTCCTGCACATCACATCCTGGAGTTGACAGAAGAAATATTGATTCACTTATTCAGTAAACATAAATTGAGCCCTTACTAAAAATGTATGGCATATCTAGGTACTGAGATATTGATAAAACCAATATATTCTCTGCCATTATGGAGCTTACAATCTAGTGGAGGGAAGACAGATGATAAGGAAGTAAACTAATCAACACAAATTTCAATTATAAGTGGATAAAAGGCCTAGTAAATTAGTGAAGAGGATCCTGAAGTGACAGAAATAGGACACTTTACCTGGGAACTATAGGAAGAGCACTGAGCATGTCATTCCAGGCAGAGACCAGCATGTGTAAAAATTATAAGTGAAAGCTCTCAAATGTGGATGTGAATTAGAGCTATCTGAAGATATTGCTAAATTGGTCAAATCTGGGACCCTGAACAGACGAATTGAGAATCTCTGGTGAAAAGTAAAATGCAGACACAGGCTTTTACCTCAAGTTGTTCTATTGGGCAGACAGGTTCCAAGTTAAAAACAGCTTTGGATATTTTATGAATTGGAGGGAGAATAGTATGGCTAGAACTTAGCAACAAAATGAGGTTAAGTTCATAGTGGTTGATCCCACTATGTTAGCCATCTATTGAAAGTCAATAGGAAGTCATCAAAATGTTTTAAATGGGTGGAGACTCGGTTAACATTCATAGTTGCAGATATGAATGCAGCAAGGGTCTGGAATTGTTTAAGAGAGGATGCTATTAGGGTGAAGGTTTTAGAGATAGAAACCAAAGTCTGCTGGAATTTTTATAGGGAGTTTTGATCTACAGATCAATTTGGGGAGAATTGCCATTTTGACGATATAGAGGCTTCAGTCTATGAACATGTAATGCCTTCATTTATTCAGGTCTTTTATTAAGCAAAGTTCCACAGTTTTCAGTGTAAAAGTCTTGCATTTGTTTTGTTAGTTTATGCCTAAGAATTCTGTTCTTTCTGATGCTATTAAGGATGTAAATATATTCTTAATTTCAATTTGGATTGTTCATTTTTGTTTTTAGAAATAAAATGATTTCTGCATGCTGAAAATGTATCTTGCTACTTTTATGTACTTGTTTATCAGTTCTAATAATTTTTTGAGGATTTTCTCTAGCTATATAAAAGATCATTTGTCTGAAAATAAAGGCAGTTTTACTTCTCCAATATGGATACATTTATTTCTTTTTCTTGCCTGATTGCATTGGCTAGAACTTCTAGTACTATATTGAACAGAAGAAATAAACACAGACAACCTTGCCTTGTTCCTTATTTTATAGGAAGTTTTCAGTCATTCACTACTAAAAAGGTATTCTCTAGAGGTCTTTCATAGGTGTTCCTCATCAAGTTGAAAGAGTTCCATTTCCTTTCAATTCTAAAGTTCTTAACATTTTTGTTTTTGTTTAGCATATTTTTGCCTTTATTAGAGAAGTTGTGGGTATACAGAACAATCACATCGAATGAGTATTGTATATTGTCAAATGATACTTCTGCATCTGTTGAGAACATCACGTGTTTTTTTGTCCTTTATTAACATGGTGTGTTATATTAACTGATTTTCATATGTGAACCTTGCATGATTGGGATAAATCCCACTTGGCCATGATGTGTAATTTATCTCTATATGTTTTTAGATTCAGTTGCTAATATTTTGTGGAGGATTTTGCATCCATACTCGTGAGCAATACTGGTCTGTAATTTTCTTTTCTGGTGATGTGTTTGGCTGGTTTTGGTATCCAAGTATGCCTGGCTCCTTAGAATGAACTGGGAATTGGTCCTTCTATTTTCTGGATGGGTTTGTAGACTGTTGGTGTTATTTCCTCTTTGGAAGCTTATGCAGGCAAGGATAACAAGTATATCCAGTGAAGCCATGTAAGCCTGGGCTTCAAACTCTTTGTGGAATCTGCTTTTTAATTTGCTATGTCAATATCTTGTTACAAGTCTTTTCAGATTTTCTACTTTTTTCAGTTATTTTTTGTAATTTTTTGTTTTCTAGTATTTTTTTTTTTTCACATCATCTAAGTTTCAGATTTGGGGGGATAAGGTTATATATAGCATTCTCTTTAATCATTGTAATTTCTGAGGGGTCAATCATAACGTCTTCTCTTTCATTCCTCATTTTAATGATCTGTGTTTTTCACACTGCTCAATTTGCTCAAGTTTTATATTATTCTTGCTGGTTTTCTAACTAGTTGTTTTATTAATCATTGAAAGTAGAGTATTAAGTCTCCAACTGTAACTGTGAATTGTCTATAATTCCCTTTAAATTTTTTAGTGTTAGTGTAATATATTTTGCTGTTCTGTTGTTAGGTGGACATATTTTTATACTTGTTATCCTTGCCTGCATAATTGAAACTTTTATCATTATAAAGTGTCCTCCTTTGTCTATAGTAACAATTTTTGCCTTAAGGAATTATTCAAATGTGTGAATTTATACTTTTCATCAAATTTGTAAGGTTTTTGGTACCATTTCTTGAAATATTGTTTCTACCTTTTTGTATATTTTCTCTCCTTCTGAGACTCCCATTACATGTATTTTGGTATGCCTGATGGTTCTCACAGGTTTCTGAGGCTCTGTGACTTTCTTTCATTCTCTCTTCTTTCTATATCTTAGGCTGGATAATGTCAGTTGACCTATTTTAGAGTTGTAGATCCTTTCTTCTGCTGTGCCAAATATGTTTTTGAGTACTCCCAGTAAATTAATTGCAGTTGTATTTGCGGAAATTGCAGTGAATTAATTTCAGTTGTATTTGCAGAAAAAAACTACAGAATTGTTTCTTTTCTTTTTTCATAATTTCTGTCTGATGAGATATTCCTGTCATAATTTTCCTTGTTTTCATAGACATTGTTTTCTTTAATTCTTTAAATATATGTGCTATTGCTGATTTAAAGTATTTAATAAGTTCAAGATCTGGACCACCACAGGACAGCTTCTATGACTGCTTTATTTCCTGAATGTAAATCATACTTTCCTGTTCATTTGCATATGTCATAATTTTTTGGTGAATACTGGGTGTTTTAGATAATATAGTGTGGCAGTGGTGAAAAATCATGTTCTTTCCCATCCCAGATTTTGTTTTGTGGCTCTTTTGTTGTTGCTGCTGTTTGTTTACTACTTTCCTAAACTAATTCTGTAAAGTTTAGCTTCTTTGTGGAGTGCAGCCACTGAAGTTATATCTTTTCAGTTAGTTTAATGGTCATCCAATGATTCTTCAGAGATTGACCTTAATATTGAGCCAACAAATACTTCACCCTCTGCTGAAGGGACTAAGTTTGTGCTGGGGCATGTCTTAATGCTCAGGCAGCTTACAGGTCTACCTTAGCTTCCAATTCCTGCTTTCACAGGGCCTCAAGATCAGTCAGAGGTGAGAGATTGGGGTGTTCCTAGTTCTTGCCTCTGCATGCACACAGCAAATACATGTGTGCAATCTTCTACACCCTGAGGAATATGTCAGAGCTTTCAAAGCCCCCTATGGATTTATTGTTTCCCAGATCTTCCTTTTAAATATTTTTGACTGGTTCAATGTGTGCCCAACTGGTAGCACCACCTTAGGCAGCCTTTATATTAAATATTAGCAGCTGCTTTTTTTTTTTCCTTTTTGCCAAACACCCTGGAGATGGGGCTATTTCCTTGCAGTGAGCTCCAAGTCAAGTCAAATAATGACAATACCTTGTAAATGAGGCTTTAACACAAAGTTACAAGCACGTGAAAAATATGATTCCCCAGGATGCAGATTTCTTTGGTGAGTCCAGTGACTATGAGGCTGCTGAATTTTGAATCCATTGTGGACTGGGAAGAAATGCATGAGATTAGGCTAAGGTTAAGCACCACAAACCTTACTGTTCATATTAAGGGTCAACAACTTTTCTTGAATAAATATTCGAGAAGTCTGTAACTTTCTTGTGAATTTCCGGAATTCTGGCAAAACTGATTTTGTAAAATTTTTGAGTACTTGCATTGTTTTTATGATGAAGCAGATATATGCCTTTTCCTTTTGCCATTCTAGAAGGCTATAGGGAAAGATGTAACTGAATTTGGGGTATTTTTATTGTAAGCCAAATCAATTCCTTTGAAAAGATGAACCCATTTTGTCAATGTGGATGCTAATATTATAGGAAAGTGACTTTTGGTACTTTATTTACTTACTGGAAATCTTTTAAGTGTATCTGGAACAACTTGGGTTGTGAGTCAACCTATCTTAATACAGATCAAATATTAGTGATGAAAGTCTAGTTTTTGTTTTGAGATGAGCTGAAAACATAATATATGCCCCAGTGGATTTCAGAGAGGTGATATGAAAAAATAATGTTATATTTCATATTGACAATTTTATATTGTTTTCATATTAAACCAATATTTGCATTATTTCGATTAAAATATGTAAAATTATCTGTTTGTTTCTTTTATAAAAGTTCTTTACTGTCATTATTAGAACATTTAAAATTATAAAATTATAAATGTTGTTTAAATTATACTTCTATTGGATCTTTCTGGGCTTGAGATATTATGCTTAGAAGTTGTCAACATATAGACTTTAACGTACATGGAATACATGCTATCAAATGAAGATTATAGAATGAGAAGAAAAGATTTAACATTTGATTAATGCTAACATTTAATTATAAAGAAATGTTTGAATTTCAAGCATTTTTATTAGGCATTTTCTATGACTTTATAGATTCTAGGTTTTCTTTGTAGTGCTTCCTTACACCAATATTATTTTTAATTTCCTATTAATTTTATTTTCTTTATTTTTAGCTCTTTACTTTCTTTAGAAATAATTTTGTGCATAGTCTTTGGTACATCAAATTTTAGTTTTGAATGAATAATCCACTACTTGCCTGGTGATACAAAATGCACTTTAATCATAAATCAAAATATGTGATATTTCCTTATACAAAAATATTTACAAATATTCTGCTTTGTTACATTGATTTTTTTACCTGTTTCTCTGCTAATATACTTCCTTCTTTATTACAGATCTATATGCTTACATTATGTTTGCTAAGAAAAATTTACCCTTTCCTTTTTTACTCCTGAAGTTTGGTATAATATACACAATTTTACTTGCATTTGGAAGATAGAACAAGTTTACAATGTGCCACAAATTTCATTTTGGAACTTTTATTGAAATTGTATTTAATTTATAAGTTTATTTTTGGCACCTGATATGATATATGCCTCCATTTATTTAGGTCTTCTTTGATGTTCATCATTAAATTTTTACCTTTTCTTCATACAATGTTTGAATAATCCATCAGCTTGGAGGACAAGGCATTGAAGCACAGATGACTGTGAGATCTTAGAATCTAATGGGGTTTGTCCTGCTGGGTTTCCATTTTTCTTGGGATCCATGACACCTGTTTTCCATCCAAATTATTCTTTTTGGAGTGAGAATGCCTATCCTTTGCTCATCCCACTGTATTGTATTTTGGATGAAAATAACCTGTTTTGTAGGCTTTACAGGTCCACAGATAGAAGAACTTTTCCCCTGGGAAGAGAACCCCCATCACTGATTTTGATGAGATTTTGAACATAAAGTTGTTATTGAAATGATTTAAGGCTTTTGGGATTTAGTGGTGGTGTGAATGAATTTTACATGTTGGAAGAACATGTCTTTTGTGGTCCAGAGGGTGCAACTGTTGAGGCTAAATCAGGTCCCCCATATAGGACACATTCATGTCACAACCCCAGTCATGGAAGTGTGAATGTTTTGTAAATTTGACCTTTGAAGATGTTATTAGTTAACATGTGACCAACTTTCAGTTGCCATTCATGATGGCATTAAAATTCATAAATAGAATAAGCATGCA
The DNA here is from genome assembly GCA_004026745.1 of Myrmecophaga tridactyla. NCBI lineage: Eukaryota > Metazoa > Chordata > Mammalia > Pilosa > Myrmecophagidae > Myrmecophaga > Myrmecophaga tridactyla. Next base: position 17,697 of record PVIY010002929.1, read on the forward strand.
AGAATATTTAAACACATGCAATAAAACACTAAACAAGAAAAGCTCAGAGAGGGTCTTACCACATATTAAAGCATACTATAAAGCCTCTATTCTCCAAACCACATTATTTTATGCAAGTCTTCAAGTTCCCTGACCCATGTATTTTGTATATGTAATCTGTTAATAAAATCAGTTATTGTATAATAATATCAGTTATTTTACTTCTTAGCTCTACAATTTCCAGTATGATCGCCTTGGTAGTTTTTATTTACCAGGTGAAAATTTCTGTTTATTTATTAATATCACATTTTTCTTTAAGTCATTGGATATATAAAAATAAATATATATATATATATACGTATATACACAAAATAGCTGTTGCTTTAAAGTCAGTATCAGTGAAACCCAATATATGAATTGCACTGAGGACAGTTTCTATTTTTTTTGTTACTAGAATTTACATTTTGATTAACTTGTTTAATTGTAATTGTATACTGTATTTTTTGGGATGATATGAGATTGCTCTAAGAAAAGCAGTTTTATTTTGAAATGTTTTCTTACTGATCACCTTGAGTAGAGAATCCAAGTTATCTGTAGTGAAGCCCAGTATTTTTCCCAAGCTCTTCTCCCTTGAAGGAACTCTACTTCAAAATTCTGTATCCTTTGTGGAGTTTGTTGAGGCTTGGTGTTTTGCTTCTAGAGCCAGTCTGTAGGTGAACTTCTTATTTCTAACTTAGGACCTTATTTGAGGCTCAGATGGTTTCTTCTCTCTGACTAAGGCTGGAACTCCAAAATCTCTCACTACCGCTTGACTTCTGTTATCTGTGTTTGTCTTATGGCAGCTGCACAACATAACCCAGTGACACACTTGTGATAAACCACAGACAGCAAACCCATCTTCTTAATTCCAACATCCATTTAGGCAGTCTCACATGGCTTAAATGCCGGTATCCTATAGAGAACCCAGACAATCATGGGGCTTGTTTCTTTGGTTTCTCTCTTCTCAGGAATTGCACTCTTGCATTACCTGCTGTCCAATATTGAAAAATAGTTGCCTCATGCATTTTTCTCAAATTTGATGGTTGTTTACCACACCAAGGTGAGTTCGGGTCTAGTTATTTCAACATTATCTGAAGTAGAAAATCCTTGTGCGGTTCTTAATTGTTTTATTTATTGGTATTTCATAGATCTTATTCCATAAGACCTATGTAATTTTTTGATGCTAGACAATCCTTACATTTTTGGAGTTGCAGCTGAATTACCCAAGGTACTTCCTTCCTTTTATACACTGCTATGTCCAATTTGCTAGAATTTTACTTGGTGTTTTATATTTACAAGTTAAATTAGTGCTTAAATTTATTTTAATGTTACCTTCTTTTTTTTTCTTTTTGGTGTTAGAAAAATGATAGCTTCAAAGAATCAGTTGGAAAGCCTTTTATATATTTTCACATGCTGAAACTGCTTATACAGTAGAGGAATTACCTTTTCTTTAAATATTTAATAGATTTTTGAATACCATTTTGAACCTGGAATTGTATATCAAGGTACCTATTTTCAATTCTTTGCTAATATCAGTATAATTGCAATGATCATTCTCTTGTCTTTCCTTGTATGGATGCAATCATTTCTCTAGGAATTATCATTATATAGGATATGAACATATTGCCAAAGTTCTCTCTAAAGTGGTTATTATCTATTTACATTTCTATCAGTAGGATATGAGCCTATCTTTTTAGTTACATCCTCACTGATACTTGTTTTAGTCAGGTTTTTAATTTTGATTAATTTGATGGATAGTAATTATTTTATTTTGGATTTGGTTTGAATTTTCCAAATGAAGAGTGAAATTCAGGCTCTTTTTCTTTTTCTTTGTACCAGGCTCTTTTTATATTTTCATTTTCCATTTCACATTTAAAAACTTTACCCAATTTGCTCTTTGGTGCTTGGACTATTTTTGACTAATTAGTAGGATTATTTTTTCAATTGATATACCAATCCAATATTGAATTTTTTCATGGCAAATATATTTTTTCAGTTTGTGGATAGTTTTTATCATTTCTTTTATTAAACTTTGTTTTAGCTTCAATGTAGTTTTTTCAGTAAATTACTACTTTACAATTTGTGGGTTTAAAAATATATATATTCTAAGAAATCTTCCTCATCCAGAGGTCATAAAAATATTCTCCCACATTCTTTTTTTTTTTTTTTTTTTTTTAACATGGGCAGGCCCCGGGAATCTAACCCGGGTCCTCAGGCATGGCAGTCAAGCATTCTTACCTGCTGAGCCCCCGTGGCCCGCCCTTTTTTTTTTTTCTCTTTATGCTGTATAGCAGGGTTCATATTCCATTCTTTTTCCATGTGAGTATCCCGTTATTGCAGCACCATTTGTTGAATTTTTGTTTGTTTTTTCTTTCTTTTGTCTGCTTGTTTGTTTGTTTTGGGAAGTGCATGGGCCAGGAATCAAACCTGGGTCTACCACATGGCAGGCGAGAATTATACCACTGAACTATCCTTGCACTCCCCTTACATTATCTTACATTATCCTTTTTTTTTTTTTTTGGCATGGGCAGGCACTGGGAATCGAACCCGGGTCTCCGGCATGGCAGGTGAGACGCACACTCCATTATCTTTTTATTTTTTTCTTAAAAATATTCAGGGAACTTTATTTTTTTAGGCTTTTTAAATTGCATTCTATAGCATATATACAAAGCAAAGAAATAAAAAAGCAATAGTTTTCAAAGAACTCTTCATAAGTGCTTACAGGACAGATCCCAGAGTTTGTCATGGGCTACCATACGATCCTATCACCCATTATCTTTTATAATGAGTAAATTTTGGCTTTATAAATTTATTTATTTAATCCACCATGTCATCTGTATTTTATGATATTGGTATAAATTTTTTTTCTGTATGGACAATCAATTTTTCCAGCATTATTTGTTAAATGGTTTACTGTAATTCTTGTTGTTTGGTACCATTTCTGTTTGATATAATTTCCATATATATGTGTTATATTTCTTAGTTCTTTGTCTTATATTTTATAATTTTTATGAAAATATTATGATATTTAATTACTAACATTTTAAATTCATAATTTAAATTAAATTACTATTAAATTAAAATTTAAAATGGCTGGTTAAGTGTCCCTACTTCATACTCCCAGAAAGTCTTCTTGGCTATTCTTGGCTGTTTGCAGTTCTGTGAGGTTTTCTTTGGAGCTTGTGAGGTTTCATGATGAACTCTTTTGTCATTATATTATAACTGCCTTAAATGTATGGTCACTTTTTGAAGACTTGTTCTCTTAATCATATTGAATTTTTCAGCATAGGAAGATATTGTATACCTACATATTATAATTTTCTCCATAAAGGACTGATGGACTTTTTAGTGGACTTAATCCTAGCTTCATTATGATTTCTTTTGCTACATTGAGTGAGATCTTTTCTCTATGATATATTCTAATTGTTTTCAACTAGTGTATAAAATGTTTTCAATGGTTTAATTTAACTTTTCAATTAAAATACTCAGTTGGTTGTCATATTAGACATTATATTTTGTCTATAGGTTGACTTGGATATCCTATGGTATCTATAGTTTGGGAAATTTTTGTCTCTTGTTTTCCAGTAAGTTGTTTTTTAATAGGAAGCATATTTCCTACAAAAGGAGACAAAATAGCATATGAAAATCACTCATGGGGTTTATGGTAAGTCATGGAAGTGGCTTATTTAATCCTATGCACGTGCATAGGGCAGTCTCAGCCACCTGGCCTCAGAAACTGTAAGGCAGGCTGGGAAATGTATTCCCCTATGCACCTGGAAAAGAGGAAATGGGAATGGTGAGCATTTAATTAGTTTCTCTCACCATCCGCCTTTATGGCTATCAAATATGATTTCTTTCTCCCTCCCACAAATATACCCCACAACATACTGTTATTAATTTATCTTTACATATAGTTTTACTTTTTCTTTATACTTTATCTTCCTAAAATTCTAATAATAATTTATAGCTTAAACTCCATTTTATTCACCAACTTCTTATTTAGTATATACATTCATGATTGCTCAAGTCATTTTTCACTCCGAATCCATGATTGAAGGGGGAAATAAAGCAAAGAGAATTTGAAAATACAGATTATTCATAGATAAAACTTATTCATGGATAAATTTTTCTCTCCAGGGAGGAATTAGTCAGGGTTCTCTTGGAAAACAGAACCAACAAGAGATACTTGTAAATATTATGAAATTTTTTATAAGAATTGTTTCAGCGACTGTGGGGATGCACAAGTCCAAATTCTCTTGGGCAGGCTGCAAGCCCAAAACTGAAGACGGTACTCCATTAATCCTCAAGGAGAAGCTGGGTGGCTGAGGTAGGTGGAAATTCTCTCTTCTGACTGCTGAAATCATCACTTCTCCTTTTAAAGTATTCAACTTTAATTGTGAGACAACTCTCTTTGTTGAAGCAACTCTCCTCAGCTGATTGTAGATGCAATCACCCAACAGAAGCAACCAACTTACTAATGATTTAAAGTCCACAATACGTCCTAACAATAACAATTAGGCCAATGTTTCCTCAATCATACAACTGGACACCATAATCCAGCCAAGCTGGCACATGAACTTAACTATCACAATGGAGAAAATCATATAAAATATCAGACAGGCCATGCCATATTTTCCATTTGCTTGGACATATTTCAATAGGATGGAAATTAAAATGATACAAATCTACCAATTTAATAAAAAAATGCTTATATGCTTTATGGAAAATCAACACATTCATATTTACTATATTATTTTGCTTAAGTTCCAATGAAATCAAATTTGGAACGATTTCAAATAAATTTGATATTCTTAAGATTTTAGTAATTTGTCACTAAAGAAGTAAATGATGTTTTTCTTATGTTGCACCTCATAGAAGCTCGATTGTACATTATATTTTTTAGAAGATGTTCATATCAGAAAAGATTGAGTTACAGATAAAAATCACAAGTAGATCTCACTCTGAAATTTGGGGGTTGTTTTTCTATGTGAGGTCATTCCACTAAGAAGTCAACCATAAAATGATCCTATTTGAAAGTACCATTAAACTCAAAGACAAATCTAAATTTGGAAAATTCTAGTCATATTTTGAAAAGTACTAAAATGATTCCCCACTAAGAAGTCAATCATAAAATGATCCTATTCGAAAGTACCATAAAACTCAAAGACAAATTTATATTTGGAAAATTCTAGTCATATTTTGAAAAGTACTAAAATGATTCAACTAATGAATGAGATCTTGTGGCTTCCTAAGAATTCTAAGCATTTGAGAATCTTCTCCACCTTATTCTCTTCCTTTTCCCCTACCTCCCTATCTTTCTAACCTTTTACATTCTCATTTCCAGTGGACAAAGATGTTGGCATTTTTGTACTTTCACATCCCCATACTCCTTCAGTTTCCACTATGAACACTTTGATTGTTTATCTATCACTTTGGATTCAAGTCTACAGTTCTGAAAAAGGTTTCCTACATCCCTCATCCAATTTAAAATTCACTATATTGGACTCCTTGATGATCACAATTAATTTGTTTATTTAACAAATATGTATTAGCTGCCTAGTAGGTGCCAGGTATCGCACGGTCCATCTCCTGTCCTTAAGGAGCTGAAATTGCTCTTCAGTCTATAGGGTCCAGTGATAACCATTTTCTTTTTCTTATTTTATGGTGAGAAAGGATGACAAGAACCATATCATTAAGGACCTTATAAAACATGTCAAGAGGACATTGTTTGTCGCTCTTTCTACCTGCATAAGACAGTACAATTACTTATTTTGTGACATTATGAATTTACAGAAACAAAATGTCATTACTTGAACTAAAGCAGGGAACATTCAGAAATAGAACACAAGTCAAGTTATTTAAATTTACACACCCTTAGTTTCAAGTGCAGAGCAGTTTTCTGTGCCCTCTCCTTACTTAGGGTTTCGAAAATGCAATAATCCATTTGTCAAATGTTTTTGTCTTAGAATAACCCATTTTTCTAGGTATTTTCCCAGTGATTTTTAAACTCATGTTTATTTTAAAAGCAATGTAAACCATGTGTTTTGGATTCATTTCACTTAATCTATCCAAATATTGTTGTTGATGAATGTACTAATGGAAAAGTAGCCTCTTTTATTGGGTGTTTGAAATGCTTTAAAGAAACAACTATTTGCCAAGAAGTAGAGTAACTTTTAAAAGTTTAGGGTTTTTAGTATCCATGAAAAATACTTTGCTAATTTTATCCAAGATTTAGTCTGAGAATCTTCACCAAAAAAAACCCACAAACATAGCAAAATCATGATTTACTTCACCTTCTTTTCCAAGCTATATCAACTTAGTGTCCACAATTTAATAATTTGATAAAACAGTATTCTTTAGATTCATATATATGTATTTCTTACAATAAAAAGAAGACTAATACATTATAAGAGGCTCAATTAGGCTGAAAACAACTGAGTAGTCGAATATAAGCAGAAAGGAAAAGTCATTATTTCCATATGTCAGATGAGCATGACTCAATATAAAAATAATAAGTAGAAAAAACTTGCCTTCTAAAAATCAGTCGTTTGAATTTTCCCTCACTTTCCTTGATCTATTCATTGAATATAAATAACTTTGGCATTTTCCCTGTTTTCCAGCCTGGAGAACTTCTAAAGGATTTCCTCCAGGGGTGCACACAGGTTCAAACAACAACAGAAACGCCACAAAGACAGCAAAACCCTTTCCATAGTAACAGATTCACCTTAGCATAGAACTTGGTCAGAGACAGAACTATGTCCAAATCCAGGTTCTACCACTACAGACTGCTTGATCCTAGAGGACTTATTTGACTTCTTGAGACCCTCAGTCTCTTTTTCTCTCTCTTTCTTAAATAATGATAATATTACATATCTAGGTTGTTGTAAAAATTGAGAAAACTATCTAAAATATTATCTTCCTCCATTTCCTTTTTAAAATGGATACTATTTACAACTAAGTATTGATGGACTAAAAGATATTAACTGATTCCTTTAAGCCATTGTTTAATGGATTCAATTTAATAACAGATTTTTAAAATATATATTATACTTACTTCTGTATTTCAATCAATATGTATATTCTTTTCCACAGAAACATTGCCCCATGCATTATTTTCAATATTCGTCAAGTTTTTCATTGCAACTAAAGTAAAATTCATAAAGTCAAAAGCTTGCTACTTTTGTTAATATTCGTTTTTACAGATTAGGTTTCAAAGAAGCCCTTTGGTTGGTAGTTATCTTCTTTCAAGCACTATAATTTTGATCAAAATTAGCTTATCTCTTATTTCTAGATGTGAAATAGCAGCTGACAATTTTGAATATAGACAAATAAAAAATAAAGCAATTATATGTGATTCCTGGTAAGGAGAAATGGAGAGTCTTTCTGAGAACATATGAGTAATTAAAAATTGGAAAGAATAAGAAAAGGTAATAAACGTTATGTGCCAGCTATATATATATTTACACACATATTCCTTTAAGGAAGAGTATTGGAAGCCACCCTAAAACCGTCTATCTACATTTCATTGGCCAGAATGAAATTTCATGGCCCTACCCAGATCCAATGGACAATTAGAAATGTAATCTATTTTATTTTGTTCAGGAAGGAAGAAATTCAGAACACATATTATGGGAAACATGGCCTCTTGCCACATGATCCAAGTTTGTTTCTTTTAAGAATTCTCTCTCTTGAATATTACTTATTAAGTTAGTTTAAAGCAATGTAGAAAATTATGTTATTTTAAGAAATTACCTGTTCACTGTATGAGAAATAAATAGTTGTTTATTAAAACACATAGAGAATATAAATATAAATGGATGAAATGCATATTTGTTTAGTAACTTGAAATATTACTAATTATTATTCTTTCATTAAGAGTCAAAATATATAAAATAAATATATGACTAATATTTCCTTGAAATTTTCTATCATTTCTGTTTTTCCTAGTCTTGTGTTACCTTATTATTTTCTCCTTTTTTTTTAACTCAGGTCTTAAATTTTCATCTACTTTTTTATGCTTCGATATTATCATATTTAAAAATAATTACCACAAAAATTGCATTTATCTTCAAATAATAAACAATGGAAAATATATTCACTTTTCTTATACACATTTGCTTGTTCACATTGTAAAGTCTATGAACATGTCTATGTATCAAGCACGCAATATGCACATAACTTGATTTATTTGCTTTGGAGAATATGGGAGAAATACAGCACAGTGCATTTTGGCATTTTTGAGAGTTTAGACTTACATGCACCAAAACACAGTAAGCTATGCAACATCCTGCATATTTCCATGCTAAAGTTTGGGGTAAGGATTAAAATTTATACATTCATTCCTGTGGAATAAAATTCAAAGACAATACAGGAGGTAACCTAAGGATAGGATTTAAAATGTTCTTTGAAGGAGGGCTAAGTAACCAAAGAGGAAAGGCCAGGGCATTCTAGTAGATAAAAATGACCAGAATAAAAAAATAACAGAGGTGGGAGTGAGCAAAGCAAGCATCAGGTTTCTGACAGTTCTATCCTCACCAGAGGGAGAGCACTGAGGAGTAAAAGAAAGTTATTTTTATAGGTGGTGTGAAAGAGAAGTCTTCACAGATGCAGCGAGTTGATTACTCTTTCCACACTAAGCATAAAATCAAATTTTAAATAAACTTAAAATTTCAGAATTGCTTTAGATTTACTGCAAATTTATGAAGATAGTACACAGAGCTCACATATATCATACCCAATTACCCATGTTATTAACATTTGATAATAGCTGGTATATTTATGACAATGAATGAGTCAAACTTGATATGTTATTAATAATTAAGTTGATACTTTATTCAGATTTCCTTAGTTTTTTCCCTAAAGTCATTTTTCTTCCAGGATGTCATCCAGGATGCCATATTACATTTAGTCATCATGTCCTTTTAGACTACTCTCGGTTGTGACAGTTTTTTAACTATTTCTTGCTTTTGATAACTTTGCTTGAGGAATACTGGTCAGATCTTTTGTAGAATTAACTGGTTTTAAAACCCAACACATATGAGGCAGACCACGGTGGCTCAGCAGGCAGAGTTCTCACCTTCCATGCCAGAGACCTGGGTTCAACTCCCGGTGCCTGTCCACGAAAAAATAAAAAAGGGAAAATCCATCAGATTTGTAAACATAACCCCCCCACAAGAAGGACCTTTAACTATTAGAGTACAGTGCTTATATACAGTTTTTTACTTTGGGCGGAGAGAGAACTCTGCCTGCTGAGCCACTATGGCCGGTCCATACATGGAGTTTCTTTTATCTTTAGTCTCACAAATTACTCATCTCCAGTGTTCCTTAAGTTGGCACTTTTCTCCCCACACCCTGCTCTGTGAACTTCCTTCCCTGTACCTTGCTCAATGAGGCTGTTACATACATTTGTTAAATTGTTTTGTCATATTCTGTATTCCATACTGGAATCCCCTCACCTCTCATATAATCTATTTTAAATTTGGAAACATTATGGTTCATTCTTTGAGCTGTAAAGCTCCATGGATATTCACAGGGTGTCATGTAACCACCATTACAGTATCATACAGAAGAATTTTACTGCCCTAAAATACTCCTTATGCCTCACCTATTTAATCTTCCTCTGTCCTCAAAGACCTGACAAACATTTAATAAAGTGAATTTAAAGGTAATTATAAAAGAAATTAATACATATTTAAGGTGCTAGAATAATTGCAAATTTCAGATTTTTTTCTTATGCCTACACATAATAAATATGGAAAACATTTTCACCATTCTTAGAGTTGATTGATTTTGCAGAAAATACTGCAAGGTAAATATAGTCCTCTATGTAAGATCTGCCATATCATTTAAATCACTTCATAATATTTTATGAAATGCATGTTATTTAGCATCAATATGGAAGGCTGGCCTTTGCATGCAAGAACCAAATGGGATAACACAATGTGTACTCAGCCATTGAACCCTGGAGGCCACAGTTTGTCATATGAACATGAAATTTGGGATTCTAAACAATACCATCAAATATTGTGTTCAACTTTATGGAATTTTTAAACTAGAAATTCAAAGTTCTTCTTTTTATAGCTTCTTAAAATTACATACAACCTGGGAACTTGGGCGCTGCAATTACTAACAAGGGTACACACTACAAATCCCTGCCAGGTTTTCCAAATGGGATTGTAGAAACAGTTCACTTTTACAGTGAAGGCCATCCAGCTTTATTAAATGGAAGGATAAAGAAGCTGCTGGATTCTTATTTCTAATAAGAAATCTATATATTTTAGAGAGCTGTCCTAAAATATAGCCTATCTTCAGTTTCCCTGCACTGTCCTTTCAGTGTGCCAGGTTGGTGATAATTATACCTAAACGGTTCACAATTTGACATACATTTTAAAAGCCAATTCTGAAAGCAGTATTCATTTTAAGTTAACATATACATATATGTATGTTTCCCTCTTTTTTCTTCTCCAAACACACACACACTAACATGTCAGCACCTTTACAGGTAATGTATAATCAACATCCTAAATCAGCTTTTGTCACTAAATTAAGCCATTCTGGCCAAGTGTATTATATAGGTTGCTAATGCATTGATGTATTGCTATGCTTCCTAAATTCTTGGTACAGGGAAATTGTTTAGGAAGAAACAAATTAGTGTCCTGAGTGTTGTGTATAAATGTGACAAAGATTTTCCCTTTCTAATGGGAGATGTGTATGGAGAAGGGTGGAAAGCACATAAAGTTTCGGTGAGAAAGGGGCAGGTGAAAGGCATATTATTTCAGCTTTAAACTCCTTCATTTATTCTCCAAATAAGAACATCTACATAATAGCAGTCCAGTGGTGAATAGAGCAGAGCTCAGAGGGCTACATCCTGCTCTACACCAGAGTCCAAAGTTTCAATACTTGCAGAATTGTTTGCTATTAGAAAACGTCAGGCATGCAAACTAGGAAGTTTTGACCTTCCACTCTGGTCTCCAGGGAAGCCATTTTTTTCTTTTTAAAGAAAAGGGAAACCATTGATTTTTTTACATCAGACAGATACATATCACCATGAGTAGAAAATTGCACATGATTCTGTGTATTATATTCCCCAGGGAGTCTTCTGTAAAGGGGAACCAATGATTTCAACTTTTCAGGTATGAAGTTACATTGAAATTATCTCCTTCATAGTCTTACTCCATACTGTGTCAATAACAGGAAAACAAAAGGGGAACAGAGTTCAAGTGCATGAAGAATGGACATTTGCTGAAAAGGACAAAATCTTTGGTTGTGTTCAAAGCTCTATTTACACACAACCCAGATATTTTTCTTTGTAAATATAGTAATATTTTATGTCTCAGAGTGTACATTTGCAATAAGACAGGATTAACTCCATATTGGATTCTTTCTTATCATTACCTCTAAGCTTAAACCAAAACTGGAATGTGAAAATTATCCAAACATTAATATTACTCCCATTTTAAAGCAGTATTCTAATTCTCAAGCACCCATTTCTGCTGCATCTTAGAAAAACTCTTATTTTTCAGATTAACCCTTAAAGCATAATACTGAAAATGATACAGGGCTAGAAGAAAAAATGAATGAAAGCTAATCTGAAGGCACATATATTATTATTTGTTAGCTCATTTCAGATAAAATGATGATTTTTAGACTTTGAGTCTAACAAATTGACAAAACAGTCCACAAAAATGCATAAGCAATTCAAATCTGTGTAATAGTAATAATTTCTGAACTCTTATAGAATTTAGTACTTCTTAAAATACAGAGCTCTGTCCTATCCCATTCTTTGTACTTTTTGGAAACTTGTCTTTCTCTGTTTGTTTCCTGTTTTGTAACTTTTTTACTTGTGTTCACATGGTGGTTTACAGCAGCAACACATCTGTACTCCGACAGCAAACACAGCACTAAAACAGCACCTGCATTGAGAATGCATCTGCAAAAGTCTTTTAGTTATCTCAGTTTGGTTTGGTTAAAGATGGTGGCATGACCTCGTACTTGTGATCCAGGTGATATGACATTCTGATTGGACTGGCCTGTCCTATATTAAGTTGGGGATGGATTCAGCAATATGTGAAGAGTATGGGTGGGTATTTTATCTGAGAAACATCAGGGTGTTAACCACGAAAGATAGGAGAATAGTTTGCTTACCAGGAAAACAATTCCTGTACAAGTTCTGATACCTTGAGAAATATAAAGTTATGAGACTTGACATAAGTATTAATTCAGATGTGCTTATTTAAGTAATAATTTTCCCATCATCTACTGATCATCCCACTACAAAATGCAGGCAAAAGTGGCATAAGGAGAAAAATTCTGAGTTGGGAAGTAGAAGAACTAATCAGTAATTTCAGCTTTGCCCCTGAGCTGGGACAAAGACTTTGGATAGTTAAAAAAGAAGAGGTTGATTAGGTCACCTTTAGGTAGGTATCTTACAATTCTTAGGCTCTGTAACCTGTGAATACAGTCAATAAACTATTAAACATGTCTTCATGTCTCAAAGATGGTAAACTAAATGGGTGGTCTCAGACTATCAAAAATGATGACATCATGTGATGGAAATAGCTGGGGAAGAAAGTCTTATTATATTTGGGAGGATTCCAAAGTTCATCTGTTACCTCAAGGTCTCACATTTTTATTCCTATTTTCCTTATAATTTCTTGCAATTACTCAACAATTTCAAACACTATCCCAACCAGGCACTACAATATTGCATTTTCATTTTAGCCTGCCTAGCTATTGCATACCTAAAGAAAAATAAATAAAAACCCTGAAAAGCAGCCAACTCAAATACTGTACACCTGGCTCCCATTTGTTATAAGATTATCACTGAAAACAAAGATTCTTGACTTTTACAACCCTCAATCGTATGACATCCTCTGCAATACTCCCCACTCTAACTCATAGAAACTAAACCAAGAACAAAGAAATACCCGCAAAAAAATCCATGTTATATCTCCATATTAACATCTCCCTCTCCTGGCCCTTGAACTCAATGACAGCATCTGAAACAAAGGTATAAAAAAGGAAATATGACAGCAAGAAAATTTTGGGTTCTTTCCATCCACCCACCCAAGTGAAATGATAAAACTAAAATATGACAAAAACATTTTTCTTTGGCAGGAGAGTTTTGCATTTCTTTTGGAGATACCGAGGCCTCATAAAAGAAAACATTTCTTTCAGTGTTAAGAATGTTTTTGAATGTAAACATGTCTAAGTTTCTTAAATATACAATTAGATTAGGAAATCTTGAAGAAAACACAACAGAACAAACTGCCAGAAGGGCTGCCTGCTGCTTAGGTGTATCTGCATTTAACTGTTCCAGTTTTTGCTCCAATTCTAATTTGTGATTTCTAGTTACAATAGGCTTATTGGGTTCATTGGGTTATTGGAAAGAGTAAAGACAAAGAACAGAAATTTAAATATAGAATTCTTTTCAGAAAAACTTCAAGATCATTAAGACTGACCCTCAGGCTGAAAGTATGACTGCTCCTCAAATATCCCAGATACTCAACAGTAAGCCATTGCTTTGTTTTCTCATTGAAGGACTAGATGCATATATTTGGATAATAACCTTATCTCATTTAAAGGCATCCATCTATCTGAAAATCTTTACTATAAAAAAATTCTATATTACAATTCTTCTAAAGTATTTTTAAAAAATAAATCCCATTGGGTGGTGCATGAGTAGTTTAGTGGTAAAATTCTCACCTGCCATGCAGGAGACAGGGGTTCAATTCCCAGATCATGCACCTCCAAAATAAAATAATAATAAAAAGTAAAAAAAATAAATCCCATTACATAGAGAGAACTGCAATGCTCTATCATCTCTATGCTACATGCATCGTGCAAATATATTCAGGTATCACCTCTCTAATTGAATACAGAATCATCCCACCCTTGGTAATCTGTTACATGGACCCAAATATATATATATTTGCTCTTGGGGATTCTAGATACACTTTTCCGAAGTTCACTTAGTGTAGATAAGGACTGTTGCTAACTTCTGGGAGTACTTTAATCATGACTCAAAGAGAATGAGAGCCAAGTGAATAATTGGTCTAAAAATCCAAAGTATTGGATTTTGGAATGAGAGTGGGAAATATGGCAAATTTCAGCAGAGTTTAAATGGGGAATTGGAAACAGGTAGGATAAGCAGATTTAGGGCTGTCTCCTCTGTGAATCAGCCCTGAAGAAAAGGTTAGTGTGAGTAGATATGATGGGTCATGAATATGAGAAAATCCAGTTTTGCATGGATAAGAAAGTGAAGGGTGGGTCTTCAGGAATTACAGGTAGGTAAGGCTCAGTATGGCAGTAATGACAGGAGATGGCAGGGTAAGTCAAAGTAAGAATGAATAGTGAAGACCTCCTGGCAGTGAATCAGAGTGTGCTAATAGATTTCAGTAAGAAACAAAACCTGGACAGGGGCTGAGAGTAAAAACTCTCTTTTGAATTCATGTTACCTCTTCAACTTCTTATCAAGCTACGCACCAGGTTGATAGTCATAATTTCTTCTCTTCCTGCAGTAGTGAATTGAATAGCCCAGGAACTCTTGGCCAATTATCATTTGTGAAGTCCAAAGTGAAGAGTAGTTCCAAGCACAAGACTACCTTCAAAGGTCTTAATTTATGTTTTGTCTTTCAATTAATAAATTTCACTTTTTAAGAAAACCAAAATAAGGAAATTCCCCTTTCAGTAAGCGAATTTGGAGTTTATTTGAAAATTGCTGATCCAGTGTCACTGAAAGCTAAGTGAAAACATATTCTCACTCACTATTCGGTTGGTACAAAATACCTGAATGGCATCTTATCAATATGCACAAACAATCCTAAAAATATTGATATTATTAAGTCTTAGGAAACTATCTTAGAATTACAGATAAAATAAAATATTTTGCATGAGTATTTATTACTTTATAATTCATCATAGTTCTAAATTAGAGACAGTACAAATAATCAATAGTAGGAATTGGATATCAAAAATTTATTCATGTTATGGAACATTATCAAGTCATTAAAAATCAGGAATTTGAAAAATATTTAGTGACAGAGAAAAACATTTTTCTTATATAATGAAAAGCAGGATATAGAAATGTGTATGACCCGTAATCATAATATAGTAAAAAAAATTAGCAACAACTAAACTCACCAATATTAACTCATTTATTCCTTTCTTATTCAATATTTATTTATTGAGCATGAGGTGCTAGGTATGTAAGCCCTGGCGCTCATGAAATTTACAGCTTTTTAGAAGTGGAATAAAGAGTATTCAGGTCATATGAGGTACATTTTATTTGAATAGTGTAGCCAAGAAAAGACTCAATGAAAAGTTGACATTTAAGTCAAGACTTAGGGCAAGTGTAGGAAAAAGGCCTGTCAGGGAAAGAGTCTTCCAGGCAGAAAGAACAATAACTGCACAGGCCCTGAGGCAGGAAGATGATTAGAAAGGCAGAGGACTAAGAAGGAACCAGTGTGGCTGGAGTCCAGATAATGAGAAGCAGGGTAAGAGGACTTGAGATCAGAGGATGGTAGGAGACCATTAGACTTTGAGTGAAGCAGTGACATGGTATTACTTATGTTGAGAATGGACTAAAGGGTATATATAGTTACCAAGAACTTCTGTGACAAAGTACTGCAAACCGGGTGGCTTAAAATAACAAAATTTATTATCTCACAATTCTGGAGGCTAGGAATCCTAAGTCAAGGTGTCAGTAGGTCCATACTTCCTCAGACATTTTATAGAGGGAAGCTCTTCTTTACCATTTTTAGTTTTGGGTGTTTTCTAGAAAACTTTGGTGTTCCTTGTTTTGTAGATGCATCAGCCGAATTTCTGCCTATAACTTCACCTGGTCTTCTTCCCTGTGTCTTTTCTGCTTTTTTGTCTTTTTAATAAGGTTAAATTGGATTAGTGTCTATTGTGGTTCGGAGCCAGGTACTCCAGAAAAACTTAACCATTCCTGTGAGTGTGAACCCATTGTAAATAGGATCTTTGACATCATTAAGGTGTCATCCACCTCAGTTAGGATGGGTCTTAGTCCTGTTACTAAAGTCCTTTATAAGAAGAATGTAAATCAGGCACACGGAGAGAAACCTACAGAGAACATCAAGAAGCTGGACGTCAGAGAACTGAAAAGCCAGGCGAGACTACCATGAGCGCATGTGACAGAAAAGGACAGACCAAGGATCACCAGCAGCTAGCCCCAGAACATCACAGGTTTCTGGGAGAAATCATTGCCTTGATGATTCCTTAATTTTGTACATCTCCTAACCTCAAAACTGTGAGACAATACATTCTTATTGTTTAAACCACCCATTGTGTGGTATTTGTTTCAGCAGCCAGAAAACTATTCAATCTCACTGAATATGACCTCTTCTTAACTTGAATACATCTGGAAGGACTATTTTCAAATATGGTAACACTGACAGGTATCATGGTGTGTTAGTTTGTTAAGCTGTTGGGATGCAATATGCCAGAAATGGAATGACTTTTTAAAAGGGAATTAAATAAGGTGCAAGTTTACAGTTCTAAGCCTATAAAAATGTCCAAACTAAGTCATCCGAGGAAAGATACCTTAATTCAGGAAAGCCTGATGGGTCTGAAACACCTCTGTCAGGTGGGAATTATGTGGCTGGCATCTTCTAGTCCCTTGTTCCTGGGCTCCATTGCTTTCAGCCTCTGTTCCTGTGGGCATTCCTCATTTTACTTCTCTGGGACTGGATTTCATCTCTTGACTTCCCATGGCTCTCTCCAGGTTCTGGCTTGCTTAGCATCTCATGGTGATGTCTGCTTGTCTCCAAGCATCTCCAAATATTCGTGTCTCTGGTCTCTGAAGCAACTGTTCTCCAAGCGTCTACAACTGCTCTTTCTGTCAGTTCTGAAGTTTCTGTTGTTTCTGGCCCTCTCCAAAATGTTTCCTCTTTTAAAGGATTCCAGTAAACTTATCAAGACCCACCTGGAATGGGTGAAGTCACAACTCCATCTAATCAAAAGGTAATACCCACAATTGGGTGCACAGCATCTCTGAGAAATAATCTAATCAGAAGTCTATGCCCTACAATATTGAATCAAGATTAAAAGAAAAGGTTGTCCCCAGAAAAGTGGTTCAGGATTAAAACATGGCTTTTCTGGAGTACATAATAGATTCAAACTGGTACACATGAGTTACAACTTCAAAATATCTTTTTGAGGGACACAGTTCAACTCAGAAGGCATACGTGTAAATGGAGGAATGAGTGGTTAGTAAACTATTGATGTCTTTTAGTGAGACTTCATCTGTATTCTCTTACCTCTGGGGTGCTGTTTCTCATTCACTTGGGAGTTTCTCCCCTGCTTCTGTCAACAGTTCATTTACTCTAGGCTTATTCTTAAGGTTTAGGCAAAAGTCAATGTAATTCTCCATGTCTGATTCTGCAATCATCTCAGCTGTTGCAGGCTGAGGAATGCTGAGCCCCTTGTTACCATCTTTCTTCCAGCCCACTCTACATGCAATAACTGCCACTTTCTACTTCAGAGTTACTTTGTCTTGCCAAGTACTGCCTCTGGAAAGCCATCATCTTCCACCCAGCTCTGTGAGAACTTGTGCCAGGGAGAGTTCTTCTCTTTGTCTTTCTTTCTTTCTCTCTTTATCCTCCACAATCGCCAGCATTGAAAAAATCATGTGTTTTGCTTTTACTTCTTCAGCGCAATGCTTGAAAACATGGGTTCAGAAGCCATATGCCTGACTCTGAATTTTGATTCTACCATGAAGTGTGTACGTATATGTGAGATATACTTAATTATAGAAACGTCTACCTCATAGTGATGTTGTCAAAATAATCCAATTAAATAATGCCTGCACAGTGTCTAAAATGGTACATTTGCAATAAATGTTACAATCCATTATTATGCCTTTTCTGTATCTTACAGTTGATCTTTATAAATGGGTCCTCCAGGCTTTGATTGTGAAAATGCAAATTTGACACATTTCCCCTTTCCATACAGACTTTTGAGCTTACTTTCTTGTTGAAATTCTAGAATTAACCTTCTCTACAACTATGGTTATATGCTTCACTACTGAATTAAAGGGGGAGAGGCTTAATAAAATAATTTAAATGAGGGTATTGCAATGGTTGGGATTTTATATTTGAAAATTATTATACCTGGTATACCCTATTAGAGTGGATTGATGTATAAATGGGAGGTGAAGTAAGGGGAGAGAGAATAAAGAAAAATTTTGTAAGAATTCTGTCTATAAAAAGGAACAAAGAGAGGGAGAATTGGGAAAGATATTAGTGCCCAAGAAGTTTGCCTGTTTACTTGCTGATTGGTTGATGAGTGTTTAAGGTAGGATACTGTGATCATTGCCAAATGTGACCCCAACAATTTTTTCCATTTCTTTATGTATATCTTATGCCACCTATGAAGAGCAGAGTCTAGTTTCTTTCACTTGAATCTGGGTAGGCCTAATGACTTGCTTTACCAATGGATTGTGGCAACAGTGATGTTCTAGAACTTCTCAACACAGGCCTAGGAGGTCCTGTAGCTTCCATATTCATCTTCTTGGGTTCAAATCAAATCTCTGTTTAAGGAAACTTAGGCTTGACTCATAAGAGTGCCCCTGGGGAGGAAGTTTTATCTGTTCCCAGCTGTTATCTCAGTTTCTTCAAGATGCCAGATGTGTCCATGAACCCATCTTAGATGTTCCAGCACCAGCTGAGTTCTCAGCTGAAGACATGGCACAAATGACCCCAGATAACACCACAGGGAGCAGAGACCAGCTCTTCATGAAATATCCTGGCCAAATTTTGGAATTGGGTAATTAAATGGTGGTTTTATGCCACTACATTTTAGGTTGGTTTATAGAGCCATTGATACAGAAGAGTAGCAAGAACAAAGGGATAGCTTGGTGATATGGGAATAGCAAGGGAAAGGGAGATCACAGTGAGGGGTAGGTTATGAGATCCAAAGCAGAGAAGAATATGGGCTAAGATATGAGGGTGAATAATAATGCTACCACTTTTTTTTAATTGCAAAATCTTTTTTTTAAGTCAAAGCAATTCTCAACTTCCTGCAGAAAGTCAGCTTGGCTGTGCTACCACAAAAATTTGCTAGTTAAGAGAAACTTAAGTTTCCCCACATTTGTCCATCTGCCAGACCATGGTGGATTGACTAATTCTGAGCACAGTAATTTCATTATAAGACCTAATTTAGTAGTGTGGGGTGGATATTAGAGGCCACTATATAAAGGGCAATATAATAGCCCTTTATATTATCTCCACTAATGAACTTTGCTATTTCTGTTGCCACCAGCCCACAGGTGCATGCATCGTGTTACATGTACATATACAATTCCCCTAAGTGTCCTCTCTGCTCCTACCGCATTTTCAGTACCAATAGGTTTTTGGTCCTTATCTACCCAATTAAAAATTTTCAGCATTTCTTAGCCCAAGTTTTTTCTTACGTACCTCGTTCCTCTTTTTTTCCCCCTTCTTTTTAGTGAATATCACACTTTGAATTTCTAATAGTTGGACAGCGGAGGAAAAAGTTTTTAGGTCTTTTGTATCCCACATAGGATGTCAAGTCTGTGTACATCATCAAAAGAAAGAAGGAAAACAAATGAAGTAAACACTACTGATGTTATTTATCATTATGATATTCTTCCAACTCCCTCCTCTTAAATTCCACTTCCCTCTTCTACCTCCTTCTATCTATTCATCTACATAGCTACAATTTTCCCTGCCTCTGTATTTGACATCTCTTCCAGGAACTTGACAAGTGCAAAAGTCTATCTGTGCCCTTGTTTTCTAACCTTGTCTAAATGTGTAAAATTCCGTAATGCCAGATTATTTACATCCTAGAAATGTGGTGAAAATGGAAAATTGAATCATTGAATACATACGAGCAAGACCAAGTATGTAATGAGTCAAAAAAAAAAAGGTACTCAAATGCATTTCAATTTTAGTAAGTTCTTCTATATACACACAGTAGAACTAAAGTAAATTGATGTCAGCAAGGCATTCAAACTATACAGATTCCTTGTAAACTACTGATATCGATGTAGGGAAGAAAGATTCAAGAAGGAAAAAGACAACTTATATCACAGGACTCATAGCCCATCAAAAGCTATAACCTTCCATAGCATGCAGTAGCTTTCACTGTCTGCTACAGAGTGATCCTAAAGTTACCGGCAAGAAAGAACAATATTGGAATGATTTTTATATTGGCTCCATTTGTCTTAATTAATCTCCATTCTAGCATTCTCAGGAGAATCCCAACCATAATGCAGGTAAAAAAGACAGGCATAAATTTAATAGTTCATCTCTTGATCCATTTGGAACTCCCTATGTCGAGGGCTTGTTAATGCTTTTGACCAGATAACATTGGTTGGGGTAGGGATATTTCACTTTGGCTATCCTCTCAAATACTCCTTTGCGCTGAGATAACATTGTCCTTACTGTACCCCTCCAGTAGAGAAACTTCTCTTTTCCCCTCTGATCTTTTCTCTGTCTTGCTGGTGGAGTGGATCTTCCAGTGGAGAGGAAAGGAATTCGGTATCAAGGTTGAGAGTCAAGCTGCTCAGGTTCTTTATTAACATTTCTGAGGAGAAAAGATGAGAGGCCGCCGAGTCTTTCTGGGCACTGTCCTCAGTAGACATCAGGGAAAACGCCAAGGTCAAGGCTGGGTTAAGCTTCTGTGTTGGGTCCATGGAAATCTAGTCACAGCTCTCGAATCCTCTGAGATCTTTGGGTCCGAGTAAAAAATTGATGCTGAAGATCCTCAAACAGCTATTAAGATACTCTAGAAAGAAACTACAGCCCAGAAAGAGTACAAAAATCTAACTCCAACAAGCAGTGAGGCGAGAGAGAACTGGTTAAAGGTTTGGGCCTATCTTCTTACTAAACAGTTAAACCAATCCACTGGGCTATTTTAATGTAAATGAGTCCATGATTGAAGGAATTAGGTGAGTGGGCATAGATTGAACTACAGGATGATTCTTTATCCGCTCTGCAGGAAAGCAATCATCCCCTCTGCTGAGTTTATGGAAAGTTTATGAAAAGTCTGTTTTGTGTATGTGATGATGTCTCACTAAATTTACCTGAAAAACAAGTTTTTTAAAAAATTTTGCTCCCAGGAATGGCTACTGGTTTGTGAACTGGTCTTGGATGCTATCCTTTTTTTTCCAGGAGGAAAGATAGGGCAGATTTGTGTCACAGACTTGAAAAAATAAGCATTTTTACTTTATATATATATTTTGAAGTGAGGCATTAAGAATGATGATGAATAACATATTTGAGATTTTTGTTCTCTGACTATGGGCAAAAAGACTCTGAAGGGCCTACGAAATCTGTTGACTGTGAATTTATGGTAGCAGTGACATTAGCAGTTATGTTATTTTCTTCAAGGCAAAGTTATGGGAAATAATTTAGGTTATTTCTGGACCGGAATTTTTCCAAGCAGGTATGATGCAAACTATAAAGCAAGAGAAATTAGGGTACTGATAAAAATATTGACCTAAATCATGCACCTTGGGATATACTTTTGAAATAAAAAAGGATTTTCACGGATAGGAACAGAGTCAGGGGGTCAGTTCAGTTAAGGTGCCAGCGAGGTCAAAATAAGGGCTGTAGGGGAAGAATTTGAGCAAGCAATCTGAGATAAAAGAAGTTGTGGTTTGAGCATGGCTCATTTGATTTTATTACAAAACCAGGATTTGATCATAAGAGTGTGAAGATGAGAGAGTGAGGACTAGGTCTTTGGAAAGGAGAAGGTCAAAGAAATGCCGAATTTTTATTTTCGATGAATTGTCCACTCTGATACCATTTGGGATAATGGCCGGATTTGGGATAGAAAAGAAATGGTGAGCTGAGTCACAATGAATGAAGGGAATGACTAGGAGGTCAGGAGATGGCAGAAACAAGTCATAAACCATAACGTTCCAGTGGCATGAGCTAAAAAAGCATAATTTTTTTGTTTGTGTTTTAAGCCTGATTACTTATTGTTATGGAATTGATTTAGTAGGTTAAGATTATTCAACATTAAAATATTGTAGTTCTGTATTTTATCATAGAGAATGTACTATTACCACTTATCAGAACAGCATGTTTATTATGATTTAATTTTTATAAAATTATAAATCAAATCATAATAACAGACAAAGTAATGACTGATTATTAGAAGTAATCTCTGTGTGGTGAGATCAGTTGATTTTATCCTTTTACTTTAATTTACTGTATAATATGTTTATAATGAGCATGTATTATTCTGAAATTCAGTGAAAAACCAATAAAACTCATTTTATTTTGGAAAAAGTATATACTTAATCCTAACCATTTACCAAACTGGCCATCTATTTTATCCATAGAAAATGGAAGTTACAATCAGAAGCCATATATGCAACTTTATATTAATATAGAATGAGAGAAAAGAAAAAATAATTTCAGGAAGCATATATTCCTATAGCCCCATGAAACCTCATATGCATATTAGCAAAAATTAACAAATGTGTTTAACCAAAAAAATGGTTTTGTGTTAGATAAAATTTGACTCGTAAATATAGAAATTTGTCTGAAATTTATTTTTTAGGTAAAAATGTGCTTTAGAAATTACAGATACGTGATGGTAAGCCTCTGAACAAAGATGAAAAAAATAATTAAATAAAATTGATCCGGACATTTGGTGTCTGTCAATAAGCATTAGAAAACTAATAATTTAAAAAAAGTTTTATTGCAGATTCCGGTGTGGGAAATTCACTCAAGAAAGAGATTATACAGAAAAGATTACAAATTCCAGCAATACTGACTACCTGGAATGGCAATCAATAATATATAAGTTTCCAAGAAGTAAAGCTTGGATGGGTAGCCCAGGGCAGAACAAGCCATGTAAGCAGATATTGAGAGATTTTTTCATTTGTCACTGCTAATCCTTATTTCAAACACTGCAAGAGAGAGAGAGAGGTTGATTATCATAGGATATTAAAATGCAACTATTTTCAGCTCAATTTCCCTTGGACCTAAAAACAATACACATCAACCACCTCTAGATTCCAAAGTTTGATGGAGCACTACAAATTCATACAAATAAAGGTGGTCAAAAGCAAGTCTACAAAATATGGCAAGATCTCACTGAAATGAAATAACTAGAATAAACAAATTGATAACATCAGAAATTAGAATGTAATTTACCAAGGTGGGTGGGGGTAGAAAATGGGGAGTTCATCTTAACTAGTACGGAGTTTCTGTTTGGGTGATGGAGAAGCTGGAAGGGATGACCGTGATGTTAGCACAATCACGTGAAAGCAATCACACCACTGAATTACATAGTTGAATGTGGTTATAAGGAGAAACTTTAGATTTTATATGGTACTATAATACATTAAAAACCCCACATAGAACTGTACAACACAAAGAGTGAACCCTAATATAAACTATGGACTAGAAACAAATATATAATTATAACAATGTTATTTCATCTATTGGAACAAAGCTAATTTTTATTACATCAGAGTGCCCATGTGGGTCATAGGATGTACCTAAGGTTTCATCCTTGGGGCAGAGAAGAACTAATCTCACAGAACATATTTGGATGGGATGCAGAGAAATGCAAAAAGAAGAATTCATTTGTTTTCTGTATAAGTTTTACAAATACAGTTTTTTTCCTTTCAAATAATTGGTACATTAGCCATCCTCTTAGTATTATACAAGGGCTCCTTTATGAGATATTGTGACCATCCCTCAACAACTCCCTTCCCTAATTAGTATCTCTTTCTTATAATTTAAGTAGTAAAATTACAAATAATCTAAATTTGTTGTGAGCAGAAATTTACTCTGATATAAATCAATCTGGGATATCAAACTTTTTGGTGGAGAGAAGAGTAGAGATATAAGAACTTATTAAAAAGTTGCACCTCAAACTATCAATTGTTCCAGGAAAAGTGAACAAAATACTCTGCTTGAGGTTCTGACCATTAGGGGCATTTTCCTTAACCAGTGTTTTTCAAAGCCCCTCCTCAGTGGGTATGTAGTACTATAGCAGTCTGCTTTGTAGGTAAAAGTTTATCTGTGAAATCATCTATAAATGGGCTCACTTTTTTTTTCTTTCTCAGTTATCTGGTCTCAAGGAACTCTCCTTGAGGCTACAGGTGCAGGCTGAGAGATACAATGCACCAGCAGAAAGAGTTTTTGGGAATCTGAACCACTTGCTCATGCAGCTTCCTTGTGCCTTTAGTATGGCTCAAACACAATCTTGCAATTACCAATTCCATTTTTAAATGCAATTTTATTGAGATATATTCACATACCATATAATCATCCGTTATATAAAATCAGTGGTTCACACCATCATCATATATTTGTGCATTCACAATCACAATCAATTTTTGAACATTTTCATTACTCCATAAACAATAAAAATAAGAAGAAAAGTAAAAGTAGAAAAGAACACCTAGAACATCCCATACCCCCACCCCACCCATTTTTAATTTTTGCCTTTATTTTCTTACTCTTCTGTCCATACACTGGATAAAGGGAGTGTCAAACCCAAGATTTTCACAATTACATGTTCACATGGTAGAAGCTATGTGATTAGACAACCTTACTGAAGAAACAAGGCTACTGGACTGGAGCTCAAAAGTTTCAGATATTTCCCTCTATTCTATTCCAATACACTAAAAACTTAAGAGGTATATGTATATAATGCATAAGAATTTCTCTTTGCCCTTCAGTCAAAAAAAATCTTTCTTCAACCCTGCAATGCCAGGACCAGGATCATCCTTGGGAGTCATGTCTCATATGTGGAGAGTGGGTAGGTGGTGATTCCCCTGTGGAGTAGGCTTAGAGAGAGAGATCACATCTGAGCAACAAAAGAGATTCTCTGGCTGTTCTAGTTTGCTAGCTGCTGGAATGCAATATACCAGAAATGGAATGCCTTTTTAAAAGGAAAATTTAATAAGTTGCTAGTTTATAGTTCTAAGGCCAAGAAAATGTCCTAATTAGAACAAGTCAATAGAAATGTCCAATCAAAGGTATACAGGGAAAGAAGACTGATGAAGTTCAGGGTTTCTCTCTCAAATAAGAAGGCACATGGCAAACACAGTCAGAGTTTCTCTCTTGGCTGGAAGGGCATGTTGCAAATATGGTGTCATCTGCTAGAATTCTCTCCTGGCTTCCTGTTTCATGACGCTCCCCAGGAGGCATTTTCCTTCTTCATCTCCATAGGTCTCTGGTTGGTAGAATCTTACTTCATGGTGCTGCAGCATTCTCTGCTCTCTCTGAATCTCCTTCATTCTCCAAAATGTTTCCTCTTTTATAAGACTCCAAAAAGTTCTCAAGACCGACCCAAATGGGTGGAGACATGCTTCCAATTAATCCAGTTTAACAATCACTCTTGATTAAATCACATATCCAGGGAGATGACTAATTACAGTTTCAGACATTCAATATTGAATAGGGGTTAGAAGAAATGGTTGCCTTTACAAAATGGGATTAGGATTAAAACATGGCTTTTCTAGGGTCCATACATCATTTCAAACCAGCACCTGGCTTTGACTCTAATGCACAATTATGAGTAGTCTTAACTTCTCTTTTACAATAATAAGTTTCATAAAGGCAAGCCCAAAGGTTAAGGGCTTGGCCTTTTAAATTAGTAGTCCCCAACACTCTTGAGAATATCAGACCATCTTGAGGTAGGGAAGTTTAAAATTTTCACCTCAAGGAGACTGTGTAAATACTTTTTAATCCTCTGCCCAGATTACTCTGGAATGTATAGGCACATCACAACAGCTTGTACAAACTAATAAGATTTCACTCCCTGATTCAAGTTTCCATGTAATCATGGTGTTTGAATAAACCGACCATACAAGTTAAATTAGATAGTGTGCTACTGAAAATGTAAATTTTGCACCAAATAAACATCTCTTCCTTTGGTCTCATCAAAAAGTTGAAGTTTTAAATGCAATTGGTATCATCCTTTACCCTTTCATTGGACTTATTTTAGGACTAAGCAGATAAGCTTCATCACATGTCAATTTGAAGTCTAATGTCTTTTTCAGCTTTTTAAACTGTTGCTGTATGGTGCAATGCTGACTTTCATAGCTGCAGAATTCTAGCTCTGAGTTTCGGGTACCTGAAGTTCCAGGGAATGACCAGGTTATAAACAAAGAGCACTTATATCTCCCTGTTTATTTTTAAACAGTTTTATTTATACACCATACAATTCATCCTAAGTAAACAATCAATGGTTCCTGGTATAATCACATAGTTATACTTCACTACCACAATCTAAATGAAGACATTTCCATTTCTCCCTCAAAGGAAGAAGAGGAAAAAATGAAGAATAAAAAATGAAAAATAAAAATAAATAAAATAAAAAGAGAACATCACCAATAATCACATGTTCCTCCCTTATAGCCCCTTCTTATTAACATTTAGGTTTGGTATATTGCCTTTGTTACATTTAACAGAAGCATAGTACAATGTCACTGTGATTATATTAAAATTTTAATGTTATTACATATTACAATAGCATGTAGTTGTTATTTTTTCTGTATACCATCCCATTTTTAATGCCTTGCACTGATGACATGCATTTATTCTCCCTCATGTAAACACATTCTTATGTTTATACATTTAATCAGCATCACTGTCCACTCTAGATTTCACTAAGTTATACAGTCCTAGTCTTTATCTTCTGATATCATATATGCCCCTAAATTTCCTCTTTCTACTTTACTCACACTCAGATTTGTTTAGTATACTTACAATATTGCGCTACTATCAGATAATATTGTGCTATCCATTTACAATCCATCTGGTTTTGCACCCTGTACTCTTTCAACATCAAATGATCAATCTCTATCCTCTTTCCATATCCTAATAAACTGTGTTCTCAACTTTAACTCTAAAATTTCGCTTCTTAATATTAGTTCATATCAGTGAGACCATAAACTATTTGTCCTTTTATTTCTGGTTAACTTCACTGAACATAATATATTCAAGATTCATCCATGTTGTTGCATGCATCATGACTTTATTTGGTATAGCATATCTTATCTTTTCTCTCCTTTTACCCTTATGATAATTTTCATTTCTACACTCTTCTCCAGATCACTCTTTCCTGTCTTTTCCTATCTGCCTGTAGTACTCCCCTTATATTTCTTGAGCAGGTCTCTGGTTCACAAATTCTCTCAGTGACTATTTGTCAGAAAATATTTTAACCACCCACCTTCATTTCTGAAGGACAGTTTGGCTGGATATAGAATTCTTAGTTGTCAGTTTTTCTCTTTTGGTATCTTAAATATGTCATACAACTGCCTTCTCACCTCCACAGTTTCTGTTGAGAAATCCAAACGGTTTTGTCACATGTCCCTTGTATGTGATGGATCAATTTTGCTACTTTCAGAGTTCTCTTTTTGTCTTTGACATTTGACAATATGATTTGTAAATGTCTTGAGTATGTCTATTCAGATCTATTCTGTTTGGAATATGCTGTGATTCTTGGTTCTGTAATTTTATGTCTTTCATAAGAGATGGGAAATTTTCAGTGATTATTTCCTCCACTATTCTTTCTGTCCCCTTTTCCATCTCTTCTCCTCCTGGGAAACCCATAACATGTATATTTATGCATTAAATGTTGTCATTTAATTCCCTGAGACCCTGCTCGTATTTTTCCAATCCTTTCCCTTTCTGTTCTTTTGTGTGCAAAATTTCAGATGTCTTGTCCTCTAATTCACTAATCCTTTCCTTTGCCTCTTCAAATCTGTTGCTGTTATTCTCCATTTTGTTTTTCAACTCTTTTATTGTGCCTTTCATTCCCATACGTTCTGCCACTTATTTTTTCAAGCTTTTGAGCTTGAGAGAGAAAAATAAAATAAAAGCTCTTTTCAGGGCCAGTCTCCCCAGTCCCCAAGGTTTTCCTGTCAAGAGCCAGAGGTGATACCCAGCTCTATGTACCTCTTTTCTTGGGATAAAGCCCTTTTCCAGTATTCTGAGCTTGGCCAACTCCAATAGCCTTCTTCTTCTTCTTTTTTTTCTTTATCAGCCCAATCTCCTCTCTTATGGGAGAAGAGTTACTTTTCTGCTTTCTCTGAGTTTATCTGTGTTTGAGTTTGTATTTAGCAATCTGAATTTGTTAGTCAAAACTGAAATTGGAGCTAGGTTGAGATATCTTCCCTTGCTCCTGGTACAAAAATACACTGTGAGTATTTTTCTCACAAGGAAATGTCTTCAACAGAGCTTACCATTCAGTGAGTAAGTAGTGTTGGCCTCTGCAGTTTGGAGCTTTCTTCATAATTCTTTACTATGATCTCAGCCTTACCACCTGTTCCAGATGAATATATAGTGTGAATATCCCCCAAACTGTCTTTCCAGAGAGTTTCTGGCTATTTCCTAGCTGTTCTAAAGGACTAATTAAATTCCACACCTCACTATGCCACCATCTTACCACATCCATTTGATGATGAAATACATCTATGCATTCTTGATTTTAGGATTTAGTGGAGCAGACAACCACCATTTCATGATGGGCAGCTCATGTCACATGGTAGCCTGCTAAGTATCCAACTCTCATATGCATACTTTTTCTTACTTATTCTTTATAGGATAATTTTATTGTACCCATAGCCCAGGAATAGTGGGCTTCATTTGATCCATTCAGAAAACTTATGTATCTGCTGGAGCTTGGAGGATATATCAGACTGGTTTTAGACTCATATTGTTGGCTGCTAGCAGTGAAGCTTGAAGTGCTCACTGATTTAGGGATAGCCACTGTAATACACTCAGTTTCTGTTATGACCCAATATGAAACCAGAAACTGTTTCTCAAAAAGCAAATTAATTATTTGAAAAGAATGGCATAGCATTATTCTAAAATTCTAAAGGTCTGCACTGTTATATACTTATAGAGGCCCATCAAAAGATTTCTTTCAACCACTCAGCCTGTATAGATATTTCAAGTATCATTGAATCTGTTGGTTCCTATAAGCCAAGTAGCAGAGCAGGTTGCACAGTAGACTGAAACTGTAGTGTAGACTTCTATTATTTTCTGGACCCACTCTAAACTGGAAGGCTCTCAGGTTATCTGGAAAATTGATAGAACTAGTACACTTATGTGTTTTAATGAATACATATTTCCTTAAAAATTCGGTAAGGTCCTTTAAGCATTATGCCTCTTCCTTAGTGTTAGGAGTAGCCCGATACAGCAGTGTCTTTACTTTGGAAGTCTTTGGATGTAATACAGACCACTGGAGTCCTAGAAATTTCACTTTGCTGAAAGACTCCTGAATTTTTATAGGATTTATTTTAAACCGTCTGTCATGCATGTACCTTATCAAGATGTCTAGGGTAGTTATTACCTCCTTCAAACCATGTTCAATCAGCACAAAGTTCAACATCAT
This sequence comes from Myrmecophaga tridactyla, assembly GCA_004026745.1. Lineage (NCBI taxonomy): Eukaryota > Metazoa > Chordata > Mammalia > Pilosa > Myrmecophagidae > Myrmecophaga > Myrmecophaga tridactyla. The sequence continues at coordinate 47,073 of PVIY010002929.1, forward strand.
CAATATCATACACCAGTGTGATATCCTGTGGATTCAAGAAGTCACTGAAATCCTCATAGGCTAAACTATGATATTATGTTGAAAAGATGGCAGCCATATAAATTTTCTAATTCTTTACCCAGATTTTGATCTAGGAATTTAAAGCCCTGCACTTAACATTTTCCTTCCGTAAGTTTTCCAGTGCACTTAGAAGAAATCAAATATGCTTAGCCTATGTATTGTTTCACTATAATGTTCCATATCACTAACTACTTGGTCACCCAAACCTTTGCCTTCTATAGGTGATTTATTATAAGTTTTTTGATGTGCTTTGCTAATGCATTCCAAGAATTATGAGCATCTCCTTTACCAATGGCAAAGAGGCCTTAATACTTTTTATCCATTCAGATCAGAGACTAATACCAGATAACTTAGAACCAATTCTGAGGACTCATTACTAGGGTCTTGTTACTTTAGACTTTACGGTCTTGTTACTTTACATTGTTGTCTAATATAAGTATAATTTGACTCACTAATGCAAGACACCTATTAATTTTAAATATGTAGTGATCATTTAAAAAATAAATTTAGTTTTAATAATGTATTTATTTATTCTGAAATAATAAGTATATTATCATTTCAACTTGTAGCTAACATAAAATTATTATTGATGTATTTGTGTTTCATTTTCTTAGTGTCTTCAAATTCTAGTATATGTTTACACAATAAGCCTATTTCAATTCTGACTAATAACATTTCAAATGGTTAATAAGCTACATGTATTGGACAATGCATATCTAGAATCTCTGTCAATAGCAATTTTTGTATCAGTCAAGGTAAGATTGAAGCAGCAGAACAACAAAAGTGATACAAATTAAAGGATTTTATATAGGGATTACACCTTACACAATAATGGAAATTGGAAGAGTATTCTCTGCTATGTTGTTGTCTCTGCATTTAATGTTGAGAGTGAAGCCATTATTTATCACCCACACCAACAGGCAGAAAATGAAACTAGTTATGTACAATAATGAGTATAAGGAACCCACAACCATGAACTGGAAGCCACATCATTCTCTTTCTGCTCCCAACTGTTGCCAGGAGTAAAATGCAAGAGAAGCTGGAGCCCTTTTCCTCAGACCCACCCAGTTATTTGGTCCAGGACAACAGGAACTGAAAGGATACTATTTGATGGGCCCCTTGGCATCAAAGCGTGACTAAAAAAGAATGACAAATGTGAGATGCCACAATGGCTGGGGCCCAACACCAATCTTCAGAGCATAAAAAATATGGCTATCAATTTACTTCTACAATTCAGATTCACGCAAAATTTTTTGTGGCCAATGAAAGCCCAGAACCATACAGGACCAGAAATTTTGAAAAACATTTCCAGCCTCGTTAAAATGACACAGTAATAAACCAGTGCAACTATATTACATTAAATATTTTTTCAAAATAACAATTTAATTAAAGAAAGCTTTGTGAGCTGTCATAAAAAGGTTATAATCCATAATTAATAAAGGGCTCTCACAATTCAATATTAATATTGATAAATAAAATGAATAATGACCACTCTCAAAGGCCATGAAGTTTACAAAACAGAATTCTATTTCTAAGGAAAAAAAAAACAAATAGAAAGATATAGCTGGATGATTAATGGGACGATAGCAGAGTAAGGAGCTCCAGGAACCAATCCCTTTACCAGAACAATATTAAGCAAGCATTAATCGAATAAACTATTTTGGAACTCCTACTCTACTGCAGTCCAGTAGACACTGCAGAATTCTAGAGGAGATCTGGAGGGAAAGGATGGTAAATGGTGGCAAATAGCAATGAATTGTGCTCTCCATAGGTGAGTCTCATAGCTAGCTACAGTGAGGCAGTATGCTGGTGACAGGTGGGACATAAAGACCTATTTCCCCAAGATCTGGGGATGCACGTTCCCATCATGGATCACTGCTTTTATTTAGCTGCTTCAAAATACTTGGGGGCAGCTCTGAGGGCTGCCATTGTTCCAATCTACCCTGGTCAAAGGTGATGGGGGAAGCTTAAAGACATTATTCTTCCTCAGAGTTGCAGAAGACACTTGAAATGCAGCGTGTGCTGGCCAGATGTTAAGTCAAGAATGTGCAAATTTGGGGAACCATGATAGAAGCTACTGGTACCCTTTCTGGCCCCTCCTTCATCCCCTCTCCAGGACAGTCTGGAGCCAGCCAGTACTCCCTTTGAGCATCTTTGGTCTTGTTCCAGCTGGGAAAGAATGACTTGGGAAGCTCCTTGCCATCATGCTCCTCTTCCCAGAATTTCCCCATCACATTAACACATGGAAGAAAACACATACACACACACACAACAATTTCAATTGATGCAGCAAAAGCATTTGACAAAATCCAGGACCTCTTTTTGATAAAAACATTTAGAACATTAGGAAAAAAGGGAACTTCCTCAACATGATAAAAGAAAAAACATATGAAAATCCCCGAATTAACATCTTACTTAATCGTGAAAAACTTAAAGCTATCCCTCTAAGACCAGAAATAAGACAAAAATGCCCACTGTCATTCAATGGTATAATCTTATTGAACATTGTACTAGAAGTTCTGATAAGAGCAGTTAAGCATGAAAAAGAAATAAAAGGCATACACGTTGGAAAGGAAGAAGGAACTCTTTCCCTATTTGCAGATGACTTGACTCTATTCACAGAAAATCCAAAAAAATCTGCATAAAAGCTTCCAGAGTTAATAAATGGATTCAGCTCGTTCAACATTTCTCTCTCAGCTGGAAGGGCACATGGTGAACATGGTGGCACCTACTGGCTTTCTTGTGGCTCTACAAAAAGGGCTGTCTCCAAAATGTTTCCTCTTTTAAAGGATTTCAGTAAGCAACTCCACCTTCAATGGGTGGAGACACACCTCCATGGAAATCATCTAATCAAAAGTTACCACCCACAATTGGGTGGGTCACATCTCCATGGAAACAATAAAATGCTCCCATCCAGCAATATTGAATGAGGATTAAAGGACAAAGCTTTTCTGGGCTCCACCATAGATTCAAACCAGCACAGATGTCAATTATCACCAAGGAAATTTCTAGATTTAAAACAATCCCAATCAAAGCCATTTCCCAAACTTAAACATTAATCAAAACAGCATGGTACTGGCATAAGGACCAATGGAATTGAAGCAAGATAAAAGAAATCAACCATCATATATATGGCCAACTGATATTTGAGAAGGGGATAATGACCACTCAATTGGGAAAGAATAGTCTCTTCAACAGGTGGTACTGGGAAAATTAGATCACCTTATCCATGAGAATGAAGGTGGATCCCTACCTTATGTCATATACAAAAATCAACTCAAAATGCTCAAACATCTAAATATAAGAGCCAGAACTACAAAACTCTTAGAAGAAAATCTATAGATGCACCTTAAGGATTTTGTGTTAGGAAAAGATTTCTTAGATTTTTCACCCAAAGCGCAAGCAAGAAAAGAAATACATAGATACATGGGACCTAATCAAAAGGAAAAACATTTGGGACTCCAAGGAATTTATTATCAAAGTAAAATGACCATGTGCACAATAGGAGAAAAATTTTGGAAGGTAGATATCTGATAAGGGCTTAATACCCAGAATATAGAAAGAAATCCTTCAGCAATAAAAAGATGATCAACCCAATTAAAACATGGGAAAAAGTCTTGAACAGACATTTTTCAAAGAAGATATACAAACGGTAAAATGCGTGTGAAAAGATGCTGAACATCATCAGCCATTAAAGAAATGCAAATGAAAACCATTTCACATCCATTAGAATGCCTACTATTAGAAAATGGAAAATTACAAGCGTTGGATAGGCTGTAGATAAACAGGAACATTTAATCATTGTTTGTGCAAATGTAAAATGGTAAAGCCATTGTGGAAGACAGTTTGGCAGTTTCTCAGAAAATTAAGTATAGAATTATAATATGACCCACTTCTAGGTTCATATTCAAAAGAATTCAAAGTAGGGAATTGAACAGGTGTTCATAATGGCATTACAACATTTGGAAACACTATAAGTGTTCATAATCCAATGAATGGATAAATAAAATGTGTATACATATACAATGGAATATTATTCAGTGGTAAAAAGTGATGAGGTTCTGATACATGCAACAAAATGGATGAACCTTGAAGACAACATGTCGAGTTAAATAAACCAGATACAAAAGATAAATTATTATATGATCTCACTAATATGAAATAGTTGAATTAAGCAAACTCATAAGGTCACAATCTAGAATATAGTTTATCAGGGGTCAAAGTGGGATTAGGAAATAGGGAATAAGGCTTAAATTTACAGTTTCTATTTGGGATGATGGCAAAGTTATGGTAATGGATGATGGTGATGGTAACACAAAATTGTGGACATAATTATCAACCCTGAATTGTACATTTGCATGTGTTTAAAATGCAAACTTTTAGGTCTTATATACATTATTAGAATTAAAAAAATTTTAAATTCATGGGTCTATACAACAGAAACAGCAAACACTAAGCTAAACTATGGACTATTGTAAATCATGCAATTATAAAAATGTTCTTTCATGACTTGTAAAAATGTACCACACTAATGCAATGTATTAATTATAGGGTGGTAAATGGGGACCTTGTATTTTATGCATTATTCTTCAGTAAACCCACAACTTCTCTTTAAAAACACATTAGCTAACAACTTCGTCTCTTTGATGGAAACAGTGCTTTTAATATGCTCTTTATACATTGATGAGTGGCATAAAATTGGTATAAATTTCATGAAATATAATTTTGTGTAATGCCTCATAGCTCTAAAATATTTCTTCCCTTTACTGCAGTATTTCCACTTCAGTAATTTACCTTGAGGAAAATTCAGAAAGAGATGAAAACAACTCATTAAGTGATTTACTCATATTTGAAGCTATCTAAACTAGGAAAAGGGTAATCATATTGAATGCTTTGAAAAACATTTTAAGTGATGAAAGTTAGATACTATACTGTGTATATATTTATAATATGATCCCAGCTTGGCAGAATATCTTTAAAGGAAATATTTTAATACATTAGCACACATATGCTAGGTGATTTTTAATCCATTCATTATACTTTTCTTTAGTTTTCTTTAGTTTCAATTAGCATGTGATGTTCACTAAAATCTAAAAACTAATCAACATTAATAAAATATTGGCGTTAATTTAATTCATTTTTTGTGATGCCATTTGGAATGCACATATATATTGTTACAACCACATCAGATGTGTTTGGTACCTTATTCCTTTAATTTTGTATTAAAAATTTCATGAAAATCTGGCAATTTGTCCATTTTCCCTCATTACTTTAGTAATTCCTAATTATTTTCTTATGTACAACATTCCATCTAGAATAGCTGTAAAATTTCACGGAGATCCCAGACTTCACAATATGTGATAAGAGGTAGAAATCATTTAACTTTTATCTGGAAAATGGGCAAAGGTGAAAGAATTATTTTCAGCAAAAAAAAAAAGGCATGAAGTCCTGTACATAATGAATGGCAAATTACATTCAACTTGCATATAAGTTGAGTGATTTTAAGTAACAGAAAAATGCACAGAAATGCAAAATTATGAACAAAAAGGAATATACTAGACTATTCTTACCTCTTATATCAATTTATTCATACCCTTGCCTCTATAGTTTATTACTCTGCCCTGCTATTTCAATGTACTCCAAATGTAGGGTTTATCTCTCCAAGATAATCTTGTTATAGACAATGTGGTTACTGATTGTCTTCAACAAAGAACAATCTTGTTGATAACTTCTATGTGTCACTTCAAATCCATCTTGTATCTGGAACTTACACACACACACACACACATATACACATCTTTACTTCCTAAAAATGATAGTGATTACTCGCTCTAGAAGTCATAAATGTTTCACAGAAAACTTGCTCAGCTGTAATCTTTCCCAAGTCTTTTTGGTTACTATTTTTCCTTAAGAAGTTAAAAAAAAAAAAAAAAGGAGTGGTTGATTGACAGAAGATTTATTTGAACAGTCAATGTCTTGTTCTCACCATGTAGCACATAGAGACCATCTTTCTAGCATTTCTTGAACAATATTATACTTTATATCAGATTGGTATGAAATAATAGGGATTATTAAAGCCTCTTCTACATGTTAACTTAAATGCTGCTTACTATCATCACTTGGATGTGGTTTCCACCTAAATGAAAAGATACATTCTATTGCTTGCTCATAGAAAAACATATTTTATTTTTTATAAAAGGGGAATTTAAAATTTGATCTTTCAGATAATCCAAAAGACAAACTACAGTTCCACAAGGAATGCTACCCAAAATATGTTTATTTACTGTCAGGATAAATGGTGTATTTGAAGGAAAGGTAATAGCAGATGTGAGATTGGAAACGATGGGACTGATTCTGAATTGGGGAATTAGAAAGATGATCTGCAGTTAGTACACAACAGAGACAATGAGCTCAAGATTCAGAGAGGGGGGAGGAGAAAACACAATAGAAAACTCTCTAATAGAGAGGTTCAAAAAAGCACCGCGCAGGACACAACCGATTCTAGTTGGAGTGAGAGTCTATGTTACTGACATTCACAGGCGCTTCCTACTTTGTACTCCTGAAGCAATCTGAGCACGGGTATTGCCTCATTTTTCTTATTGCTCTGTTTATGGTCAGCTGGGAGATTCTGACAATAAACTAATAACTTCAGGTAAACTACCTTACCTTATTGTTCTCTGTATGATTTTATTGAACAATCTGATCCTTAATATTTCTTTGTTTAAAGTATTTTTCTTTATTTTAAAGGGCATGTGACTTGAAACTCTAAGATTCTCTTCCTTCCCCCATCGTTGTTGAATAGGTGGGAGGGTTGGGGTTAAAGGCATATTTGAGAGAAGAAAATGAGACCTTAAAGCTGCCAGTCGCACTTTTGCCTACCTGAGTATCAGACACACGGTGACGTCAGGAGCTGAACTGCTTAGGCAAGGAGGAGAAATTTTGGAGGGTAAGTAGAGAGGAGAGATAAAGAAAAAGAATTTGGGTAAGAATATGAAGTTTAAATGGGAAATTTAAATCTAATTAAATTTCTGTTCTGTGGAACTTTATTTTTCCAGGGAATGCTAAGTAAAATATTCATTTTTATTCATACATTTTGAAATTAGAATTCTTTCAGGAGTTGCATCCAAATACCAAGACTCACATCCAGATAGGTGTTGGGTAAAAACAGCTTTAGTCCACAGTAATATTGCTAAAAATGAATAAAAAGAAAAAAGTATCTCTTACGTATTAGGCAAGCTGTAAGTACTTTCTATGTATTATTTGACTTAATGCTCAAAATAGTATTAGTATTTTGTTACAGAAATCGCTCACAATGAATCAAACCACTGTCCAAAGCTAGAACAATATTGGAAGGTACTAAAAAGAACAGTTTTAGTCCCTTCGAACATTAGCTTTGGCATGTGACTTACTTCACCAGTATGGCATCAGCACAATGAGACATCAAGAGTTGATAAGCACTTGAATCTTAGCATTTGCCCTCTTGGGGTGCTGCTGCGATCATGTGAAGAAGCCTGGTCCAACCTCCTTAAGAATGAAAATCCCCAAGGAGACAGAGGTCCAGGCCTCCTCCAACTCCCCAGCTGAAAGAAGCCACAGGAATGAGTCCAGACAGTATCAGTAGAACTCAATATACAGAATTGCGGGAGATAATAACTTCTTGTTTTGGTCACTGAATTTGGGGGGCAGTACATTTTTGTGAATAAACGGTTCACCTCAGAACCATTCTGATCATATCATAGCAATTATATGTATGGAAAGGAAAATTTTCAGCTTCCTAACATTTGGATATTTAAAGCTAACATGTTGGTCCAAACACATTAGGTGATTATATATTTTTTTAAATTTAGTATTGATAAGTTGCAGCCAGGTATTATTTAAGAAAAAAAAGTGTATTAAATGTGTATGGTTGGCTTAATGGAAAGGCAGAATTAGTTAACACTACTGAACAAGGTCACAGGGAAATCTAACTTTTCTTTTTTATAAATACAGCTCTTCTAGAAAAAGAGGCTGTTTTCAAGAGAAAATAGAAAGTGCAAATATTCCTAGAACATTTCCATATTTTATAAAGCTACTAAAACTTTCAGACAGCATAAATTTTGAATGAAAACTCAATTTTAAGTGCAAATTATGAAATATAAATTAATCAAATCAAATTTTAGAAGGTAGAAACTGCATCTCTCAGTCACCCCCGCCAATTTGAGATGACAGCATTTGGTGGAATAAAATCATTTTTTACCTACAAGACAATTTTGAGAATAGATTTCTATTCTAATTGTTCATTTATTTTATATCAAAGCAATGGTAATGAGAAAATTCTGTGGTAATGATAGTAATGAATTTGCCTGCTTAATTACTGTCACAGGAATAAAGTGAATTACAATTAGCAAATATATTCTTTTCTATTTTGTAATGTCTTTGTTGAAGAGGAAAAGGCCTGGAAGTCAGAGGGCAGTGGGATAATGTCAGGAGCAAGTTATTGTCTCTTCATTGTCACACTTTTAAAATGGAAATAAAACATTGGTCAACTTCTTGGTCAGGTACTGCAATCAAAGGGGCATCCTGGAAATAGCATTTAAAACACTGGTCCGTATTAAACAGTTCAAAGGTCTATTAGAAAAAGCAATGTAATTGTGTAATGTCAAGGACTTAACATCTTCTTTCTGCATCCTTGGTCATAGCCTGTGCTTAACTCAAAAGACTGTGTGTTTCAAAACACAGCGAGAGTGAATGAATGATATTTCTGACATTGATAAATAATACACAGCCGAAATAAGCATGATTGCCCATTGTTTCTCAGATAATTAGTAAAATTCAAGAAGTATTCTGTTTGCGAAGTCAAGACTGAGGAATGGTTGCCTTCATTATTTATCAACATATGAGCCCACACTGTCCATTTAAATATTTGACTATGCATATATGTGCATATGTTTAAATACCAATGGCTTAATATTCAGAGGAATCTTTATTACTGGTTTTGACTTAACATATTGTACACTCCTCATCAGTTATCTTTAAATGAGGTCCTCTTTATCATTCTCCTTACTTTTGTGTCCCTCTGCAAATAGCTAAGAAACAGTGTCCAGTGAGAATGAAGGTGGTCCCGAGTAATCATAATTTAGTGTGTGGTTGAAAATGCTACCTGAAAGCTTGGATGCTTTTTTGAAGTAAAGATTTTTTTTGAGCAATAACATAAATGCAGAAAGGTTCACAAATGGTAAGTGTACATCTTAATGAATTTGCACCGAGTAAACAAGCCAACCAACTCAACCCTGCAGACTTGTGGAAAAAACAGAACATTGCTAGATTCCCAATGGCCTCCTGTTGACCAACCCACACTCCAAGGATGGCCACTACCCTTCTCAGTAATGGCTGGTTTTGAACTTTATGTAAACAGAAACATTTAATGCATATGACTGGCTTTTGCTCAACATTATGTTTGTGAGGTTCATCTGTGTGTTGTGAATTGCTGTAGCTTCTTCACTTTCATTGCTATATAGTATTCCACTGGATGAATACAACAGAATTTATGTATCCATACTATTGTTGATCAATATTTGGGTTATTTTTATTTTATCCATATTAAATTTAGTGCTTATACATGCAATTGTACATATTTTATGGCTATTTGTTGGTTTTTATGACTGTTTGTTCATGGTCTTGCACATGGCCTTTGGGGAACTTGTCCTTGCATTTCTTTGAGAGAGGAGTTATTTCATAAAGTGTATGCATAATCATCTTTCATAGTTTAGCAAAAAATTTTCCAAAGTGGTCATCTCAATTTACATCCCCCCTAGTAGCAAGGGAGGGTTCAGGGGGCTGAAGAGCTTGGGCATTTTACATAAATTCTAATCTTGATCTTTAAATCCGCCCAGCTACAATCATCTTCTTTCCTCCCAGCTATAAGTTGGAAAAGTGCAAATCAGCAGATGTGCAGAAAGGAGGGGCATTTTAAATTTCATTAGATTTCTAAAATTGTTTAAAATAAATATGATATTGCTTTGCAAATTATTTGGCTGTTTATCAATTTGAACAGGTTGATAAAAGGGCAGAATCATGAATTATTCAAAACAACAGCCAAATGGTTATATTAGTTAATACTATTTCTTTCTTCTTATGAAACATCATACATACACCTTTATCTAGATCCTGAGCAGTCACCGAGTGAATAAGTGTCATTTTTAGTGTTCTACTAAAAGCCCCCACAGGAGAAAAAAAAACAATACATATTCATAAACAAACAAAATTAGAAGCCAGTGTTTTGAAAAAAGGAGCGCTTGAAAAACACCATGATTTTAAGCTTTGCAGAACATATCATTGTACTCAGTGTAGGAGGTGAAGACAAGAGGCAATTTATTCTGCAGCTGGTTTCGAAATAAACACAGCAAAGAAAGATAAGGAGTGAAAGAGGGATAAATCCGCTGGTAGCAAACTTGATGGACAGACAGGCTGCCATTAGCAATGCTGTTGCTTTGTAAGTACAGAGTGATGTGGAGATACCCTGGCATTTATACTGTAGACATGGTCCTTAAAGATTTTACACCTCCAATTCCTTAGAATTATCAGCTATCTCCAGCCTGTCAGTCATCCAAGCAATCTTAGATTTTTAGCTTGCAGGCCAGGCAGATTATTGACAAAGCAATCCAGGGTGATATAACACACCCTGACAAACAACAGTGAGGGGATTGTGTTTACCACTTTCACTGCACCAATTCAGCTAAATTAATTCTTAACACTGAAAGTAAACTTTCTCTTGATAACCATTCACTCCCTCCCAGTGTTGTTTTGCTGCACAGCGCCAGCTCAAGAAGAGACGTAATAGAGCCCTGATGCAAGTAATTTAATCTAGTGGGGACTAATCAGAGCAAAGAAGATACCTGTCTTCACAGCGAGAGGGCTAATGAGGGCATCTGTAAATAAGAAATTCTGTGTTCGAATAGAGTTAAGGATTTGACTTAAGTATACAGAAATAGGAGATTTCTAAATTGGGCTTGCCAGTCTGTCCTTAACTCACCCCTGGTTCTATAGAAATCCAGCACATGCAACTTGTAGATTATGTTCCAAGTCTCACAAGGTAACAAAATGATAATCAACAAATAAAAAAATTAAGAAAATTTGATCCTAGGCAGTTTTTTTTTCCCATCATAATTTTGTCCAAAGGCAGTTTTGACATTTGAATAATGAAGTCTTAAAGCCAGGACAAAGAGAATTTGGAGGAGGACAAAAAATAATTTTTGAAAGCAGAACATTGATACACTCTTCATTTTAGCTGTTTTTTTTTCTGGCAATGCTAACATTTAGAGTTAATTTCTCAGACTATGTTAATTTTTAGAAGTATGTTACATATTAAATCACTAAGAAAGCATAAATGCCATTGTAATTGTTAATTGAAATGATTTCTCTGGTCTCATAGTTTGAATTTTTAAAGCTGATTTTAATAGCTGTACACTAAAACTCCCATGTTTTTCATGGAACATTCTAATGCCATCATAATTATTTGAAAGTATTATGTCTTTCAAATGCTTTTGAAACATCTTTATATAATCATCTAAAATTCATAAAGACCTTGGATTTTGGATTTCTTCAAAATTAGAGGTTAAGCATAACTTTTATAAGTGGAGAATTTTCATAAAATATATGAACACATCTTGTTAAAAACTCATTTTTATACACAATCCTGATATCATTCATAATTAAATTTAGTGGGCAGCTAAAAATCAAACTAATTAAAAATATGAAACTCAAAGAAATCAAGTGACTTACTGAAATTTCACCATTTTAAATCCTCCTCTTCTTTCTTTCCATTTTTGGTGACATTTAGGGAATTTGGTTTGTGTATTTGATTTTGGAAGCTGATTTTGGTCTTCAATAAACCCAATTTGCAAGATCACTCCACATATTGAGTAACAACCAACACCTAACTTCATTGTTCTTCTTCATAGGTGCCAAGTTCATTCCCACTTCAAGGCATTTATTTCTGCGGCTGCTATCTCCAGATCTTTGTATGACTAGTACTAATTGTAGGGAAGAATTTGAAATGTCACTTTCTCCAAGATATCATTATTAATGATGTAATCAAAATAACCCTCCTAATAAATCCTCTATTCCTGATTCTTCTTTATATTCTCCATGGTACATGTCACTACCTAAAATTATACCAATTATCAATCTACTTACTTCCTTGTTACATATTCTGTCCATGTTGCCTGGGTCTTCATAAGCACACTGTAATGTACCTAGCACTGAGTTGGGTATCAGCAAAACCCTGTTGAAAGAATGAAAGATTGATTATGATAATGATAGTGGATATACACAGAGAATAAAAGGTAAAAAAAAATGGGATTGTGTATGTCATATGATTTAAAGATTGACTGTAAAAGCAAGAGAGGGAAACATCACATCACTATGTATTTCCCATTATGGTTGCTTACGAAAATAGGTAACACAGAATGTAAAACCTGTGAAGGGAGAAAATTATAAATTAACATTTGGATATATTATGTTGAACCACCAAAGAGCATCTGCCTAAAAATGTCCATAGACAGAAAGGGGTTAGTACAGTGGTTCTCAACCAAGGATATTTTGGTACCCAAAGTGATCAAATCTTTGGTGATGTCTGGAGACATTTTTGGTTGTACTAACTGGGGGTGACTACTGGCTTCTAGGGAGTTAAGCCTGAGATGCTGCTCCTAGTGAGTGAGAATTCTCCAGTCCCAAATATCAATAGAATCATGTATTAGTGAGGCTTCTCTAGAGAAAACAAGTCAGCAGGAGATATCCGTAGATATCAAATTTATAAGAGTGTCTCATGTAACCATGGGGGTGTAGAGTCCAAAGTCTGTAGGGCAGGCTGCAAGCTGGTAACTCTGATGAAGTTCCTCAAGAAACTCTGAGGAAAGGCTGGCTAGACAACTGTGGGAATAGAAGAGTCTATATCTGCAGGGTAGGCTGTCAAGCTAGTGACTTCAATGAAGAGTCTGGACAAACTCCACAGGAGAGGCTCACCAGCTGAAGCAGGAAGAGTGATTGTCTTTTCTGTATCCTCCTTAAAAGCCTTCCCATAATTAGATTAAGCATCACTCATTGCAGAAGACACTGCCCTTAGCTGATTACAAAAGCAATCAGCTGTGAATACAGCCAATGTAATCATGATTTAATTCCATGAAATATCCTCATAGCAACAAGCAGGCCAGCGCTTGCCTGACCAGATGACTGGGTACCACCACCTGGCGTGAACCCGACCATGACAGAACAATACTGAGAAAACTCTCTGTTAGAAATTCTGATATAAATTGGAAGCCTTCTATATGGAGATGGTTGGTGAAGTGAAGTTGGATAAGCAATCAAAGAGAACGAATGCAGAGAGAAGATAATACTAATTGACATTTGCCACTTACTGTCTGTCAGAAATAGTTCTATGTACTTTATATTATTACTGATTCAATTTACAAAACATAAGAGATAGAGGTCATTATTATCACCAATTTACAGATAAAAACATTAAAGCATATAAAAGTGAAATAAATTTCTCGGGATCACAGAGCTAGCAAACAGTTGAGCTAGGATTCAAAACCAGATAATGGACTCCAGAGTCAAACTCTAAACCATAACACAGTAGCAATGCAATAAAGCAGATACAAAATGACTTGTTGCAGCTCAGAAAATATACAAAAATTCAAGAAAAAAAAATGTATTCCTTAGAGAATATAACCCATGGTGTCAGAATACTGAAGAGAGCAAAGAGAACACCATTGGAATTGGCAGCTGGCCACTGGTGGAGAAAAATTTTGCCCGAGCACAGGCAGTGATATCCACTCAGAATATCAGGATGTATATACAGTTCTGAATGAAATGAGTTGGGCAGTATTTGGAGGGAGTGTTAGAATTGAGGGAAGGTTGGTTTTAAACTGGGAAATCTTAGTCTTGAGAGCAGAAACTACAATACAGTGCTAAGTATTAAGTTTATAGAATAAAATTTGATCTTTGAGAGTGTAGAAAGCTTGGAATGACTTCAATGTGAAATGTAATAATAGATGCTAAGAAATACATTTATAAAATGTAGGTGGGCAGACAAATAACCAGAGGAAATTAAAAGTATGAGCTTCTAAAAATACCAAACATCAACTTTCTTCTTTTTTTTTGTTAAATAATATAATGGATGGGGGTACTACTTGGTATAGTAATAACAAAATGTAATCATAAGAAAATCTCGATTGGGTCTAATTGCATTGTTGAAATGACTGCTTGTGGGATAGAGAGGAAGACGGTCCAGGAGTGTTGGCTGGGTAAGGCCAAGGTTCTGCGGCCTGTGATGAGAAAGAAGGGTCAGATTGGGCTGGGCTGAGACATCAGGAATGGACTATAGCTCAGAAAATTCAACTTACTTAATTTTTCCAACAAAAATGATAGCTGATTATGAAAGTTTTGTATGTTAGCATAAAAATCAGGAATGCCATTTAAAATAATTGCAAACATTAATCTATGAAATTTATGGACAAAAGAACAGTTTACTATTTTCATATAGATCCCTGCTACTTAAAATGTTGTCCTTAGACAAGCAACATTCTCATAACCTAGGATGGGCAACTCGTAATAGAAATGCAGAATCTTCAGTCCCAGCTTAGGTCTACTAAATAAGAATCTGCTTTTAGCAAGACCTGATTCATATACCTATTAAAATTTGATAAACACTCATCTAGATTATTGATTTTTCATACTGCTTTATTTCTTAAACCATGGATTTTTCTTGTGAAATAAAATATTACATGAAACTATAGTTGTCTAGTTGAATTGGGGATGGGTGAGTCACTAATGCCCTGTCTTCTGACCAATCTGTACTGCCCTCCTAGATGCTCTTAGTGTTTTACAGAAAAAAGTTTGCTAACCACTAACTTAGGAAATGTTCAGGATCCTTAATGCTGGACTCACATGTTGCACTCTAACAGGGACACTGAGCTTGTTATGTGACCTTGTCCTGGCTATAGAGGACATATAGTTTTCCTGCTCATTCTTGCCACCCAGAAAGTTTATAATTGATTTGCCGCCAATAAAAATCTCAGTTTTATCCTGCTAGGTATGGCTAGAGGGAAGTAGCTGAAACTATAGAGCTGTATTCCAGGAGCCTTGTTTCTTGAAGATGATGCATAATGATATAGCTTTACAATGTAACTGTGTGATTGTGAAAACCTTGTGTCTAATGTTCCTTTTATCTAGGGTGTGGACAGATAAGTAAAAACATATGGATAAAAATTAAATAAACAATGAGGGGACAAAGGTTAAAATAAATTGGGAAGAAGGAAATACTAGTGGTCAAAGGAGGAGTCAGGGGTATGGGATGTATGAGTTTTTCTTTCTTATTTCTTTTTCTGGAGTGATTCAAATGTTCTAAAAAATGATCATAGTGATGAATACACAACTATGTGATGATATTGTGAGCCATTGATTTTATACCATGTATGGAATGTTCGTATGTTAAGAATGTTTGTATGTTAAGTTTTATCAATAAAAATATATATTTTTAAATCTCAGTTGCTTTTTCCTAATAATATAGAGCTTTATTTAATAATCTTTACTTTGCTTTGCTTTGCTTTAAACTAAACTCTACACTTGATGTTCATCCCACCGCTTATTCAATCATATCCTCTTTGTGTTCCAAGTTCTAACCCAAGGAACCATGTTGCATTTAGTTTTCATGTCTCTCCTGTCTCCTCTGGTCTGTGACAGATTCTTAGTCCTTCCTTGATTTTCATGGCCTTGTCAGTTTTGAGGAGTACTGGATACACATCTTGTAGAATATTCCCAATCTGCATCTGTCTAATCCCTGGCTGGGATTATAATTTTTTTGGAAAGAATACTGCAGAGCTGAGTGCCCTTCTCATCACACCTCCTTGGGGAGGGGCGTGATCTCCACATGGCATCATGGTGATGGGTTAGGGTCCTGTTTGCCAGCCTCTTCCAATCTGAAGTTATCTTTCCTGTTCCCTATCCTGTTCTTTGGAAGTGAGTCCCTATGTTTAGCCCACCCTCAAGATTAGGGGGATTAAGCCTCACTTTCCAGAAGATGAAAGCTTTTCTTTAATTTATCACAAGCAGTCCCACAATATGGAATGAATACCTTTTGAATGCAGCGACATTGTCTTAATTTCTGCATGCTCAGAATTAAGCAAAATGCCTGGAATACAGTAAGCATTTCACAAATGCCTGCATTTTGACTAAACAAATTATTTTCCTCTGAAGTACCAGTGCCATACAACACATGACCCTTCAATATCCAAAGATTAGTTTTCCTCAGGTAGTAAAAAGATACATTGTGTGCCAGAAATTTTTATAGTCTATACTGAACATATTAATCAAATGGCTCTATGAAGTTCTAAAAACTTGTCCAATTAACCTATTAACTAGATTCTATAGTTTGATATTTGTTGGTTTATAAAATCTATGACATTGGAAAATTGATTTAATGATGTGTTGTTATAACAATTAAAATCTAAAGTATACATTAACTAATTTAGTATCAATAAATATGGAATATTTATATTAATTACTCCAAAATAATATAAATTTATTCCACAAATCTCTAACTTTATAGAGATCTATATAATCACTTTTGACCACCAGGAATACATTCTTCAGTATAATGTTAGTTAATTTAATTTACAAAATAGTTCAAAGGTTATTGAAACATATTTTAATGCTGGCAGATTTTTGAGTTCTATCTTCTCCAGACTGACTATATTCTGAAAAACAAAATCATAATACACGTGCTATTTTGAAGCTAGTGTGTACCTCAGAAAAGGTCATGTTCATTTATTCTATTTTCATGGGTACAGAACATTTGTGGGTGGGGCCTTTCGTTAGGTTGTTTCAATTGTGATGTGATCCATCCAACTCAAGATGCATCTTAATCCTTTACTGGAGGCTTTCGTGAGAGGATAAAAAAGGAAACATCCAAAGAACTTGGAAAGAAAATCCCTAAGAGAGGACCCACAGACTCTCAGCAAGGAGGCCACTGGAACCAGAAGCTGAAAGCAAGGAGACCCAGGAGCAAAGGATCAGCAGTCGTGGGCTATTTGCTTTGCCATCTGTCAGAGGAACCCCGGATGACAGCAGCCTGTCTTCAGAGAAGGTATCTTCCTCTTGATGTCTTAATTGGGACATGGCCTTAGAACTATAAATTTGCAAGTTAATAAATCCCCATTGTAAAAGCCAATCCATTTTGGCATATTGCATTCTGGCGGCTTTGGCAAACTGACACGTTTATGTATACATACACAGATAGTAATAATATAAGGAATGATAAATTTTTATTCATTAGTATAAGTGAATTTATGCATGCATATATGCATATAGTCCTTTGTACAAACAAAACTGGAATACATGATGCTTGTCATTATTAAATGTCATGTGGGAGAAATATCTCTGTGCAGCACAGGTTAGTCTAGGGGAAAGTTTTCTATTATTTCTGACCTCTGAATAATTTCATAGCATGATCAGGAACAATAAGAAATGCTGCACATCATTTTAAAGCAATATATTCTTGAATCGATCGCCAGTGCTCACAGAAAAGGAAACCGGCTGTACTGTAACAATGATAATTTTGTACGTTTAATTATTCATAAGGATACAGTGTTCGAGTTTCTAAAAATCTTCCCATAAAAAAAACCTCAATCTAAATCTCTGTGATACGCAATAATGCCACTTCATCTCTGCTGCCACCCGTGCTGTGACACATAAACCCTTTCATTAGTACACGCCTTCACTTCAGGGGACTGCTCTAACAAAGGGATCCAACACGTCATAATGACTTTCAGTCAAGAAATGACTGTGGCAAAACAATACATACCCCATCTTATTAAGATGTGTCAATGCAGCAGTACTGAACTGTTTTATATTTGTTTTCCTTAGCACTAATTCCAGTTCAGGCAGAAACCCAGAGATGCACTCCAGAGGAACACATAATGAGGTCAGATGGAAAATCTTGTCTAGTTTTGGATATGAATTCAATCCATCCTTCCTTTCATTGGAGACAACATTCACAGAAGGAACTGCCGCTGACATGTTTTAACTTCACTGACACTGAAAATCTTTTCTCCTCAGTTGGTGCTTTTAGCCTCCACCTGAAAAAAAATTCAATGCAGAACAATATTGTTTGAGTTGGCCACACACTAAAAAATTACGATTATGTTTTTATTAATCTCTTGCTGTATTCATTACACAACAGTCTTTTAATTATTGTCAGCTAATTGTTAGCATATAAAATATGAATAATATAAATCAATGTTAGACCATTTTTTGAATGTGCCTTCGAGGTTTAGAGTCTTATAAATTGAGCAAGAGCAATAGAAAATATAATAATGGGAAGCGGATGAAGAAAAACAGAAATAGCTTATATTTCAAAACCAGAACCATGGCATTGCCAAAAGGAGGTTTTCCACTTTAAAACCAGTCCCTAACTTTATCCTTTATGACTGTCTGAAGTCAGAACAATGTGTCAAGAGCCAATTCACTAACAGATCTTTAATGTAACTGTTAGAAAAAGAAATCACTTATCAGCATAATTTGAATTAAAATCATTTCTGTCAAAATCCAATCAGTTTTTTCTAATTTTGCACATTCATTGTAATTTGTATCTAGTAATAAGGAAAAACAGAGTAAACAGGAGCAGTAATTGAGTTGCCCATAGGAAAGAGAGGAGGTGCCCAATAGTCTTTTCTGAAATAACAAAACATGGCAAAGATGCCGTAAAATATTTAAAATATTAATGTATCTTTGAATGTATGTTCTATTTCTCAACAATGAACTGTCTATGAAGTTTTGGAACTCTAAAAAAACAGTGCCTAATCACAGATTTCCCTTATGGTATTCTTACTTCCTTTATCCTTGTGTGTCTTTCTTTCTTTGTGAGAACTATTCTCAGGGATGAAATAAAAGCAAAGTGAGATTGGAAAATCAGTGTGGTTACTACAATCAGCATGAGCTCAGCCTTCAGGAGGCCTCGGTTTTAATTTTATCCCAGGTGTCAATCTTTGCCCTCTTGAAACTTTTGGTTCCTCACCTGTAATACAAGAGGGCAAAACTATGTTTTCTAAAGTTCTTTCTGGAGTTATTACTGTATTATTCATTTTAAAAGGGCCCTGGGAAAAAAAAAAGGGCCTTGGTTCTGATGATAGTTGTTATTTTGTGAATGGAAAACTAATCTAGAAATCAATTTTCCTGATCTTTATTCTGCATGTGCAAATATTGACAATGAATTTTGGTGAGTTACTTAATCTCTGTGCATCTTTTGAGAACAAGTACAAGACCTATTTCAAAGAGGAGATTTACTACTTCCTGAACAGTGTATCTTACATTCCATAGGGAGAGTGCAAATCAGTGCAAGTTTCTATCGATTCTTTTTGTCATTCTGAATATAATTTTGAATATATCAGTTTTATCTAAAATCTATTGTCAGTGCTTCTACCAAATGATTTAGTTCTAGTACTTGAGGTTATTTTACAGCTTTTGAATCTGTCAACCTTCCTAGAAAATCAGAGTCCAGAGTCAGTATGAAGGCTTAGACACAATTTGGTGGAACTGAATAGAAAAAGAAAGTGATATTTGGTCAAAACAAAACAAAACAAAAAGCAAAATTATGCCCATATAAGCAACACTTTTCTCTTAATGTGGTACAAGTTGTGAAAATTACCAACACATGGTTTGGCATTGATAGGTGTACAGTAAATTTCAAATGGATTTATACATGTCAAATACAATAGACCCATAATATTAATTACAAAATTATATTGAAATTAGAAAAGCTACGCTAGGAGAAAGTAGAGCACATCCACATTGAGGAGAATTGAAATACACAGACAAACTTATGTTGACTAGACTGTAGAAGACCTTGAGTATAGGAATTGGCATTTAACTGAATAAGTTCTGAAATTTGGATTTTATGTTTTCAAAAATGGAAGGTCACTGAAAGTTTTTGATTGTGAGCTAAAATGATTCAGGAATTAAGTACACAAAAGAAAGATGATTATAGGCTATATAGAGTGTACATAGAAGAAATAGTGTAACAATTTTGTTTTATCTTCAATATAACTGAAAGCAGTGGTCTAGAAAATGAAGGAAAAAGAAAAGCTAAGCAAAACCTATAGAATTGACCTTGTTAAGATGCTAATAAAATTTTGATACCTTTTAAGAATAATTTTATTGTAAATATACATATATATGCACATATGTATGCATGTCTATATATATGTATGAATAATAAATAAATTATATTCTTTTCTATTCTCAGAATCATTCATATAATTCTACTAATTTCATATATTTTTACCTTCTTATTAAACTCTTGATTAAAGAACATTCTCATTTTTACCCTAATGTAAAAATTTGGGGCATATAGAAAGGCAGAGAAAATATAATAGATACCCTTGTTACTATCACATAATTAAACGGACATGAAAATTTGATCAACGTTTTTTGGCTCTCTTAAATACAACTTTATAAATACAACTATCACCCAACCACGTTTCTTTGCCCTAGTTTCTGCTTCTGGAGATAATGGAGGTTGACGTGCAACATCTAAATATTAAAATATATATATATACTCATGAAAACTATATAATATTTTTTGTATTTTAAAACTTATATAAGTGGTACACTTATATTTTTGTGACATCTTTTTTCTCACTTATTATATAAAAGGGACTCTCTCTAGATAATTCATTTTGCTGTGTGTAAAGTTCTGTTGTATAAGTAAGTCTAAAATAATCACATTCCCTATTGATGGAACAATTTGGTTATTTTCAATTACACATTTTTACAAAAAATCCTAAATATAACATACTTGTCTACATTTCTTCATGCATTTGTGGAAGAATTTTTCTTGAATACATAATTAGAATTGCTTTGTCATAGGTACGTACATCTTTAATATTATTAATATTGCTGAATCTCTCACCAAAATGAGTGCCAATTTACATCTCTATGAACAATATTTAAAATTCTCATTTCTTAGATCCATATCAACTTTTGCTGCTACCTGACGTTAATGTTTACTCCCCCGTATGTGTGTGGATGTCATCCGATTATATTGGGACTGTTTTCTAATGCATGGCCAGTTTTCATTTTATCTCCTTTTGAAAATAATATGTATTCTTTAAGTATTAGATCCCATTTTCATCTCTATCAGCTAATCAAATTTTAGATGGGGGTGCTCAACTCTTTTATATTCTTTCTAGTTATTGGTCTCACTGATTCCTCCAATTCTGATACAATGCATGTAATTGCATGTCAATAAAAATTTCCTTGCAATTCAACTTTTTTTTTTTGCTTTAGATATTTTTGAGCTTCTGTTAAAAAATGTGTAGCTAAACTATCCATCAGTCAAGAGTAAGGGTAAAATAGCGACAATTTCAGAGAACAGAGGACTGAAGCTGCTTCTCAAACACGCTAGGACTGCTGAAGGATAACTTCACTATAAAAGGAGATAGAATCTAAAAGAAAAGAGTGGGCTGCAGGAAGCAATGGTATGCAAAAACAAGACAAGACAAAACTTCTAAGCCTGTTGACAAACCCCAAATAGAAACAGTCATTGATTCTATAGTAACCATAAGGATAATAATGAATACTTGAAGGGAGATAGTTAAACAAAAAAGGTAGAATTAAAAACGACAACAGTAACCAGAATAATGAGTTTGGGTTGATTCGTGCTAATATATTTTATTGTATGTATAGCATTGAGGATAAAAATAAAGATGCATTTACTTTTAATTCTTTGAAATAAAAGGTAATAATAAAACAATACAGGAAAAAATATAAAACTCCCTTTTGTGGAATAGAAGAAAGATAATTTAGAAAAATATAGATAAAGCCAGCTGAGGCAGGAAAGGAGAACAAAAAAGGCTGAAACAAATAGATAGAATTAAAGAAATATATTGGTAGATAGAAATAAAATGTATTTTATGGAAACAAATCTCAGAAAATCAGCTGTTAAAATGCAAAAAGATTAAATATTCTAGCTTAAAAAGAAATTCTCAAAAAATTATATATAGTTGCTCTATTAGTTTCCTATTGTTGCTATAGTAAATTGCTATAACGTTAGTGCCTTAAAAATACAAATTGATTATCTTAGAGTTCTGAACATCCTATGTCCAATGCAGGCTCTTTGAGCTAAAATTTAGGTGCAGCAGGGCTGTGCTGTTTTCTGGCGAGTTTAGGGGGGGATACATTTCTTGATTTTTCCAGCTTCTTGAGGTTTCACCCATTCCTTGGCTCCCGATCCCCTTCCTCTATTTTGAAAGCCAGTAATGGTAGGTTGGATGCTTTTCATGGTGCATGTCTTTGACTCTTCTGTTGTCATATCTTTCTCGGGACACAGACAGGAATGGTTCTCTGCTTTGAAGCTCTCATGTGATTAGATTTAGCCTACCCCGCAATCTAGAACAATCTCCCTATCTCAAGGTCTGTTATTTTAATTACATCTGCAGAATTCCTTCTACCATGTAAGGTAACATATTCACAGGTTTTGGAGATTAGGGTGTGAACATTTTGGGGGGTTGTTATTTTGCCTTCCATAACCTTATACTGCATATAAGAGGGTAACTGAATTATGGTAACAGAAAATTTGAAAGTGAAGGACTGAAAAAGATATAGTAGCCCAACATTAAACAAAATAATATTGGTTTTATTACAATAATATGATGTGGAATATACTTTAAAACTTCAAACCTTATACGGATTTAAAACCTCAAATTCTTATTAAGGATAAACAAATTTCTTTTCCCATCTCATTGAGGATAAAGTTTAAGCAGAGATCTGTTTCACCTGCGTATCTGTGTCATGAGAACCAGTGCCTTATTCCTATTCATGTGGGAGTATAAAATTCAACCCCCAACTCACTCATGTCCATGTTCAGGCCCTTGTGCTTTTATTTATTGTATTTCCTATAGAATTAAAGCTCTATAAAAATAATTGCACTACTTGGCCTACAAACTCAGCCAGAAGCATGATTTTCTTTTTCCAGATTATGCTCTGTTTCTAAAATGCTTGTGTATCATTTGCACAATAATATCAAATTCCTTCAGTGCAGAGATGAGAGAATGCCAACTGCAAATGGGACCAGAGCTATCCTGGAAGGCAATGACACGGGATTTGTATCCACAAACTAGTGTTAATTTAGAATCATGATCTCATGGGTAAAAGTATATTTCTCAAATCATCATCATCAATAAAATATGTTAAAGGGAGAGACTCTAATATGGATAATATAATGGGTGATATGCCACTTACTGTGGAAATACTAGTGGTAGGTACGTATCGTAATGATTTACAGCATGGCCTCTGGAGTCAGACAGCTCCTGTTTTAATCCCGATTCCTCCCCTTACAAGCAGGATGACCTTAAATAAATTACTTAATCTCTCTCTGCCTCAATTTCCACACCTAGAAAGTGGAGTTAATAATAGAACCTATCTCACGGGTTTGTTATGGCAATGTGGTGTGCTGTTATATGCAAAGAAAAAAGTATTACATAAATGAATAACTTTCATCCAAAATGGCAGTTAAAAAATAACAAGCCTTTCTGAATTATGGTCCTTACTGCTGCCCAGTACTGTGCTGGTTTAATAGCATTCTAAACATATTCTCTATAAATGTATATGACATAAAATTAATTCTCAAAATGGTGGTAATATTTTAAGAAGATTAGAAATAAGTCAGTTGTTACACTGTATGGCACTGGGTACATCAGAATCCAGAAATGCAGAGGCTGGTTTGGGCTTTAGTATTTTATAAGGAGAATGACTAAACAGTATATGGGGTTAAAGGGCAAAATGAGGGATATATGACTGTGGCAGATCTACGGCACATTCCTTTGCTCTTTTAATGTTTCTTAGGTGCTTATAACTATACATTCAAAAAGTAGAGTAAAGAGGGTTCAGGTGACCCCAGAATCTATTAAATAAGCCACTTGCACTTAATGTAATGGCTAAGGCATATTTTGTTCTAGGCAGCAATGTATCTTTCAGGCTACAAGGAGAAAATTGACCCTCTTACATTTAGCATGTACTTATAGGACAAGTACCCAGTATTCAAGAATCTGATGAGTCATATAATAATGACAAAACACACAAGGTTAGTAAAGCTGAAGAAGGATAATGGAATGGCCAGGAGTTTTTCAGGGAAACACCAAAGGACCATTTGAAACAATATAATGACAATATCAAGTGCTTAGAAATGATGATATAGATAGACATTAATGGCATTCAGTAACTTCATCAATGAAACATGAGCAACCATAGCATCAAATAAGCAGTCAGTGGCTGCAAGAAAACCTAGTGCTAGCTACATTTTCAAATCAGATGACCATTTCCATGTACACCTAATTCCATTAATAAAATTCTCTATATATGTAGATGACAGAAGTACTAATTGTGCTGAATTTCTCATTGATTAATTTTACTATACCTAACCATGTAATTACCATAACAATATATTTATTCCTGAGTTTCTCAGATAGATGCATTGTTAAGTTCCCTAATTGGAAAGAACTTGCTAACCATAAGATGTAGTTGATTGCAATATAATGGAGAATTGGGAAGAAAGGGGAGTATTTAGTAAAGCTGAATTAAAGATTTTTCTTTACTATCTTAGTTTTTTTTCTTAGGTTGTGGAAATGAAAATTTAAAATTAAAATAGAACTTCTCAAGAGCAATACACAATTCAAAGGCTTATACGGAAAGGGGAGATCATGACAAATAAATATCTCTGAGCCTCCTTTGTGGACATAAATTTTATCTACTGTTGTTTTTATCAGAATCCCCCAGGGTGGGTTCCTCAAGGTCATTATATTCCTGACGTTGCACACTGTTCTATTACACTGGAGAATATAAATAACTTCATAGTTTTGTTAATCAGTCTTTTTTCTCTTTTCTATGTAGCATGTATGGAAAAGCTCTCTTTTTCTCTCTTGCCCTACATTCACACACACACAGATGCACACACACTTGGAAATCTCTCTGAAATATCTTCAATTTTAAAATTAAAATTTAATTCTCAGGTTTAAGTTCAAATTTTTAGATCTTTCATAAAGGAAGGAAGACAAAAGAGTCCTTGAAAGTTTATCCAATGCTCACAAAATCTTAAAAATGGAATATATAAAATATTCCATATAATAATATCATACGTACCCATTATCTAACATTTTAAAATATTTTGCAACACTTTCTGGATGAACAAGAAGGTAGCTTAAGAAGCTACAGGGTGCAGTTCCCTAAAGGATCTTTGAGCACGAACAAAAAACTTGTGGTTCCATCTTCCTCAAAACTCCAGAAAATTGTTAAAGGGGTGCAGTAACTGGGTGAGTGACAAATAGAAAAAACACAGCTGTAAAGATAGTAAGAGAAATTGGTGGCACACTAGCTGGCTGCTATGCTTGAAGGAGAGTAAACCCCTTTCCAGCAAAGCCTATGCTCCAATGGTAGATCCCTGGCCCTCTTCTCGAGGAAGCAGAGTAACACCACCTATGAACACTGATGTGCTTTTTTGTGGTAGGTGCAACTCTACTGAGTGGCAGCCTAAAAGATTGAACCGGGGCTCTTAGCATTGGTTCACCCTCTCTGGACTCATCATGCAAGAAGAAACAGCTTCCATGCATATAAAACAGTATAGGAAAATTAAGTCAAAGAGGCCCGTGGCAAAGAATCACCTGCTTTAAGAAATAGAATAGAGTACTCAGAGGGGCAGGGATTTTCTTTCAAAGGGAATAGCGGGAACATTGGAATTCCTGTATATGGGGTAATTCCTAAAATGAGAGCAAATAAAAGCCCAGGAGAAGATACAAGCTCAGAAAAGACAAAGATTATTCCTGCAATTAGCTTTTGCCTTGGGATGAATTTATAGATAGGAAGGCTAAACTTTGAAGGAGAGCATTAGCCAATACAGAGCCAATTAGGAAAGACTGAAAGATGTATTTTGTTTTGTTTGTTTTCATTAGCTCCTGACACTCAAGAAATGATGTACTTCAATACAAACTTGAGGAACATATAGCTCAGAGGCTGTTCTAGTTTGGTAGCTACCTGAATGCGATATACCAGAAACAAAATGGCTTTTTAAAAAGGAGAATTTATTAAAGTTGCAAATTTACAGTTCTAAGGCTGTGAAACTGTTCAAATTAAAGCAAGTCTATAGAAACATCCAATCCAAAGCATTCAGGGAAAGATACTTTGGTTCAAGAGGGCTGATGATGTTCAGAATTTCTCTGAGCTGGAAAGGCACATGGCAAACAAGGGTGTGTCTGTTAGTTTTCTCTCCGAGCTTCTTGCTTCATGAAGCTCCCCTGGGGACATTTTCCTTCTTCAACTCCAAAGCTCTTTGGTGGCATGGGCTTTTGATTTCGTGGCTGTGCCGTGGCTCTGCTGAGGCTTTCTCGTTGCTCTAAAAAGGGGCTCTCTCCAAAATGTTTCCTCTTTTAAAGGATTCCAGTGGACCACCTGGAATAGGTGGAGTCACATCTCCCTCTAATCAAAAGTTAAATCCACAATTGGGTGAGTCACATCTCCATAGGAACAATCAAAAAGCTCCTAGCCAGCAATACTGAATGAGGACTAAAGGACATGGCTTTTCTGGGTCCCCCAGAGATTCAAACCAGCACAGGGCCTAAATCCAAGAGTTAAAACTTCAACATTTAAAAATGCACATGCAACAAAAGATGATAAGACAAACAAAGAGATAGAAAATGATGGCCCATCCAAATAAAACAATATAAACATCAAAAAAAAAAAAAATCCAGGAAGAAGATCATACTGGGCAAAGATTTTTTTAAAAATGATCATCAATATGCTTAAGGAGATTTCAAAAAAGAGAGAGAGAAAGAAAAAGCATTAGAAAAGCAATGGATGGATAATATGAGAATTTTGAAAGGTAATAAACAGAAAAACTGGAGTTGAAGACCACAAAAACTGAAATGAAAAATTTCTTAGAGGGTTTCAATAGAAGACTGGTTCTGGTGAATGAAAGAATCAGTGAACACAAAGACAAGACAGTTGAAATGATTCAGGTTAAGAAGCAGGAGAAAAAGAAATGAAAAAAAATTAGACAAAGCCTAACAGACCTGTCAGACATGATCAGTTGAACCAACATATGCATTATTGGAGTCTCTAAGAAGAAAGAGAGAAAGGAACAGAAAGAATTATCAAGGCAATCCCAGGAGAAAACTTCCTAAATTTAATGAAAAACATAAATATGCAAATTCAAAAATCCATACCCCAAATGGGATGAACTCAAAGATAATGCCCAGACACATTGTAGTCAAACTGACCAGTGCCAAGAACAAGGAGTGAGTTCTGATAGCTACAAAAGAGCAATATGCTAAATACAGGGGGGTGTTTGCAAAATTAAATGCCAGTTTCTCATTAGGAATTACAGAAGCATGAAGGCAATAGTACAACCTAATTAAAATGTTGCTAGAAAATAATTGTGACCCAAGAATTTAAATCCAGTGAGATGAAATCGGGGGACAGATGAACACATTCCAAGATAAACAAAACCTGAGGGAGTTTAAAACAACTGGACCCAATCTAAAAACAACGCAAAAGAGAGATCTTCAGAATGAAGGGAAAGGACACTAGACAATGGATTGAAGTGGTATAAAGATATAAAAGACTTAGCAAACCTTAATCATGTGGGTAATTTATGAATGCCAGTACTATTGTATTGAATTATTGGTTATGTAACTCCACTCATTACTTTTTACAGGTTGTAAAGAGAAAATCCATAAAAAGTAATGAGAAATTTATGGTTTGGGACATGCAATAAATAAATACATAATTTGTAACAAGTAGAACAATAAAGTTGGGAGATGGCTGGATATAGGAACAGTGAATGTATATTCTATTGAAGTTAATTTGGTGTTAAGGCAAATGTGATTGTTTCATATTTAGGATGTTAATTTAAGCCCTGTGGTACCTACAAAGAAACAATATGAAAAATATATATAGAAAGAAATGAGAAGGAAACCAAAATTTTATAATACAAAAAATCAAATAATATGAAAGTAGGCATTAATGGAAGAATTGAAGATGAATATATGTATGAGAGTTACGAAGACCAAATATCAAAATAGCTGAAGAAAGTCCTGCATGATGAATAGTATGAGGGACAAAGACTGTCATTGTATACAGACCAAGGGTCAAATTAAACAAGAAGATGTGACAATTATATATATACATATTGTATATATATTATACATACACATACAATTATACATACACATATATGCACAGAATCCTAAAATGGAGAACAGAGTACACAAATGACTAAAATCAGAAATGAAATAAAAAGCTATAAAGGGATATAGGAACAACTATAAGCCAATAAATTAGGTATCCTGTGTGAAATGGACAAATTCCTAGCAACACACATTCTACCAACTCTGATACAAAAAGAAATAGAGGATCTTAACAAACTACTACTACTAATTAGTTTGAATCAGTCATCAAAACCTTGAAACAAAGAAAAGCCCAGAATCAGATGTCATCATAGAGGGATTTTACCTAACATTCCAGGAATTAGCACCAGTCTTGATCAAATTATCCCCAAAAATTGAAAAGAAGGAATCACTTTCCAATTCATTCTATCAGGCCAACATCGCCTTCATACCAATGCCAATAAAGATACCATGAGGAAAGACAATCACAGACCAATAACCCTTACATATATAGATGCAAAAATCCTCAACAAAATGCTAGCAAATGAAATCCCACAGCACTTTAAAAGAATAATAAAGCATAATCAAGAGGGATGTATCCCTGGTAATGCACAGATGGTCCAACATAAAAAAAAAATCACCTAATCTAACATAATGAAGGAAAAAAACACATGACCATCTCAATGTAGAAAAGGCATTTGACAAAATCCAACACCTCTTCTGGTTAAAAACATTCGAACACTAGAGAATAGAAGAAAAGTTCCTCAACATGATATAGGGCATATATGAAAATCCCAAGGCTAAATGTTACTTAACGGTGAAAGATTGAAAACTTTCCCTCCAAGATCAGAAACAGAACAAGAATGCCCACCATCACTACTGTTATACAACATTTTGCTGGAAGTTCTAGCCAGAGCAATTAGGCATGAAAAAGAAATAAAAGTCACCCAAATTGGAAAGGGAGGAGTAAATTTTCCCTATTTTCAGATGACATGATCCTGTATGTGGAAAAGCCTGAAAAATATAAAACAAAGCTTCTAGACGTAATAAATGAATTCAGCTTATAGGGTAGCAGAACATAAACACCCAAAACTGAATAATATTTTCATACATTAGCAATGAACAATTGGGAGCAGAAAGCAAGAAAACATTTACATTTACAATAGCAACTAAAAGAATGAAATATTTAGGAATAAATCTAAACAAAGATGTGAAGGATTTATAAAGAAAACTACAAAACATTTCTAAAAGAAGTCAAAGAAGGACTAAATAAATAGAAGGAGATTCCACGTTCATGGATTGGAAGACAAAATTTTGTTATGATGCCAATTCTATCCAAAGCAATTCAATTTACAGGTTCAATATAATCCTAATCAAATTTCTAACAACCTTCTTTTCAGAAATGGAAAAGCCACTCATTAAATTAAAATGGAAGTGTAAGGGCCCCAAATAGCCAAAGACATCTTGGGAAAAAAAAAAAAGAATGATGTTGGAGGACTCAAATTTTCCACTATAAAACTTATTATGAAGCCACAGTAATCAAAACAGTATGATACTGGCATGAGGATAGACTAATGAAATCAAATTGCAAGGTCAGAAATCAACTCTTACATTTATGGCCAACTGATTTTTGACGGGGTCAAAGACCACTTAATTGGGAAAGAGTAGTCTCTTTAAGAAATGGTACTGGGAAAACTGGATCACTTTATGCAAAAGAAAGAAGATAGATCCCTAATCATACCACATACACAAATGAACTCAAAATGGATCAAAGAGCTAAATATGAGATCCAGAAATACAAAATTCCTTGAAAAAAACTAAGGAAGCCTCTCATGTACTGTTTTAGGCAATGTTTCCTTAGACTTTATCCCAAAGCACAATCAACAAAAGAATAATAAACTTCATCAAAGTTTAAAACACTTGTGCTTCAAAGGACTTGATCATGAAAGTAAAAGAAAACTTGCAAATTGGGAGAAAATATTTGGGAACCATATGTCTGTCAAGGGTTCAATATCCTGAATATAGAAATAAATCCTTCAACTCAACAACAAAAAGACAAACAACCCACTTAATACGTAGGCAAAAGACTTGAATTGACATTTCTTCAAAGAATATATACAGATGACAAAAATCACATGATATGATGCTAAGGACCATTAGCCCTTGGGAGAAAACAAATCCAAACCATGAGATATTTTTTTCACACCCACTAGAAAGGGTACTATTAAAAAATGGAGTTTCAAGTATGGAAAAGATATAGAGTAATAGGAACACTCAATCACTGTTGGTAGGCCTATAAAGTGGTGCAGCCACTGTAGAAGACAGTCTAGCATTTCTTTAGATAGCGAAGTGCAGAACACCATATGTCCTGGTAAACCCACTGTTAGGTATATAGCCTGAAAGTTGAAAGCAGGGATTCAGACAGATATTTGCACACTGATATTCATAGCAACATTATTCACAATTGCCAAAGGATAGAAGCAATCTAAGTGTCCATCAGCTGATGAATGGATAAACAAGTTTGATATACACATACAATGGGACATTATTCAGCCATAAAAAAGAATGAAGTTCTGATGGATGAACCTTGAAGACAGCATGTTGGGTGTAATAGGTCAGCCAGAAAAGGACAAATATTGTTGGCTTTCACTGATATAAAATACTTAGAAAACACAAAATCATAGAGTAAGAATCTAGAATATAGGTTTCCAGGGAATATAGTGAGGGCAGGGAATGGAGAGTTAATGATTAAATTGTACAAAGATTCTATTTGGGATGATGAAAAAGTTTTGGTATTAGATGGTGGTGATTAATTATAAAAATGTGTTTTTAATCAATTGTAACAATTGCACCATACTAATGCAAACTGTTAATAATACAGGGGTATACAGGAATCCTGTAGGAATCCTGTACTTTATGTTGATTGTTCTGATAACCCACATCTTCTCTAATAAAAACAATATGACTGTTAAACACAACAATGAAATGTAATGTCAT
Organism: Myrmecophaga tridactyla; assembly: GCA_004026745.1. NCBI lineage: Eukaryota > Metazoa > Chordata > Mammalia > Pilosa > Myrmecophagidae > Myrmecophaga > Myrmecophaga tridactyla. The sequence goes on from PVIY010002929.1 coordinate 78,317, forward strand.
CTATGTATGATAGTTAAGAGCACAATCATAATATTATTCTTTCATCAAATATAACATGTGCTATCTTAATGCAAGATGTTAGTGATAAGGAAAATTGTGGGTGTTAGGGTGGGGAAATGTCATAAGATCTTTTTATTTGCTGCATGATTTTGCCATAAACCTAACAAGTTTTCTAGTAAAATATAAAAAAAAAGTATCAGTGACCTTATAACATTTCTGGAAGAAAACGCATGAGTAACAAATACATATATATATGGGATTTCATAAAAAATAAAAGCTTTTGTATATAAAGGACTTTATCATGAAAGTAAAAATATAAACTACAGAATTGGAGATGACATTTGGAAATCACATATATAATAAGGGTTTAATATCCAAAATATATCAAAGGAATCCTACTACCCAAGAACAAAAAGACAAACCACACAATTTAAAAATGAGCGAAAGACTTGAAAAAGACATTTCTATGAGGAATATATTATGGACCAAGAACACATGAAAAAAAGCTTAACATCATTAGCCATTAGGGAAATACAAAATAGAAACCACAACGAGATACCATTTCATACCCACTAAGATTGCTATTATTAAAACAACGGAAAATAACAAGTGTTGGAAAGGATACCGATAAATAGTAACATTCATTTGGTTGTAATTTAAAATGGTGCAATGGCTGTGAAAAATTGTTTGGCAATTTCACAGAAGGTTCATTAAGAATTATCATATGATCCAGCCATCCTACTTTGAAGAAGCTATCCAAAAGACTTGAAAGGAGGGACTTGAACAGATATCAACACATTGTTGTTCATTAAGTCATTATTCAAGTGATGGCAGCAACCCAAGTGTATATTAACAGAGAATAGATAAACACAGTGTGGTATATATATATGTATATATATACACAGTCGCATATTATTCAGCTTTTAGAGAATGTAACAACATTTATGAACCTTGAAGACATCATGTTGAGTGAACTAAGCGAGATACAAAAGACAAATATTGCATAATCACACTGATATGAAATAATTAGGATAAGCAAATTCATACCATCAGAAACTAGAATACACGTTATCAGAGTGTGGTATACGGTTAAGGAATAGGTAGTTAATGCTTAATTGGCACAGTATTTCTGTTTGGGATGATGGCAAAGTTTAGTAATGAATGGGGTCATGGTAGCATAACATTCTGAATGCAATTATGACCACTGAATTATATATTTGAATGGTTAATATAGGAATTTGTAAGAAGGAATTAAATAAAATTAAAATAAAATAAAATTTAAATGAAAAAATTTGAAAACCATGGGGCTGTACAATGCAAACAGTGAACCCTAATGTAAACTATGGGCCTGAGTTAACTGTGTAAGCATAAATATATTGTTTCAATTGTAACAAAGGCACCACACTAATTCAAATGCATTCATAATAGGGAAATCTGTGTAAGGGGTATTGGCATGTAGGAAATCAAGTGCACAAAAATAACGAAGTTGGGAGTACACATCATGCAATTAAAGTGTCTAACACAATGAAAGGTCTAATGTAAATAATACTGAATGGAAATCCTGAACTGAAAAAAAAATTGTTGCTTTCAGAAATATATCTTACATTACCAGGAACCTTTAGTTATGGTGATAGAATGATACTATGCATTCAAAATGACCCTAAAGTTTTCTAATCCCTTGAAA
>PVIY010002929.1:85000-119949 GCA_004026745.1 Myrmecophaga tridactyla
CTGCCCCACAATATTGAATCAGGATTAAAGGAAACATGAATGCCCCCCACAAGGTTGGATCAGGAAGAAGGATATGGATATATAACAGCTTCAAACTCACACACTCTTTATACCCCTCTATCAATGGCATTTATCATTGGTGTGGTACCTTTGTTACAACTGATGGAAGAACATTAGGATATTACCATAGTTCTGAAAGTAGCAAAAGTCTATGTACTGTCAAGGTGGCTCCACTGTCTAGTTTCATGGGACATAACTCTTTCTCTTTATGATGAATCTTATAGCTTTATTTAGGAATATGCTGAGGAGAAGAAGTGCCAGATGATTTAGTAATGTAGGAATCCCACCCAACATCCCTGTGTCTGCTTTCATTCATATTAATTTTCAGTGCAGAGGAGAGTGCTAAATAGTAGGGACTATAATTAGAGGGGCATGAGTATCCTCCTACTTCTTTCTGACAATTCATCAAAATGTATTGGTTCTCTTCCCAGAAAACCAGTAAATGTTTGTGATATACCTAAACTCTTGCCCACAGGGATATTCAGACTCACGTTTTCAAATCATGAACCTGTTGGTGGTTTCATACGCCAGTGAAAAATTCAGCATTCAGAACTACAAATGCATGCATTTGGCCATTAGAGTAACATGAGTACAGTTACATTCCAAGATTTTTTTTTTAAAGTTTAAGCATAAAAAGTGATATATAACCTCTACTAAACAGGATGGTAAGGTAAGAAATCTTGAGAAAGTCCTTACCTAAATATTCATCCACTTAAAAGGTAAAGGATATAATAGGATTATAGTTCAGCATCAATCAGTCAAGGTCTCAGCAAGAAACATATGGTATATTCACAATAGGTAATAGAGGAGAATTTAACAAAGAAACTTTAAATGAGGTTGGCAGATTTTTGGAAAACCAACAAACAATATTCAGCAAACTGAGTCTTGAAAAAGTAAAGCTAAGGACCTAGGAGATCTTCACCCAAGCTAGCCTGATGAGAGGAGAATGGATAGATGGAGATGTTTATTCACCCAAGCTAGCCTGATGAGACAAGGGGAGAGGGAAGTTGCCCGCATACAGAGAGGACAGTTTTATGGAGAGTGTCTCTCAAGGCAGCTGAGGCCTTCAATAGAGAGGTGGTCAACTCAAAATGTCCTGAAATGAGAGTTATGGGGAATAAACATCTCCATCTATCCATTCTCTACTTTTCCTCAGGACCTCCTGTGATTGCCTCCCATTTGCTGAATCCAAGCAGAAACAGAGGGCAAGGGAGCATATTGATGAATTCTTAACAGGTCAGCATCCAGGGGCTAGGTAGTGCGAGGAAGAAGATGGAAAGTAGACCTTTAGAACCAAATAGAAATATTCAGCACACAGTGCACAGTGCTTCCAAAAGTGTATTCCAAGTAATACTTTTCCCACGAAATGAACCACAGCGAAAAAAAGTCCAAGATCAGATAAATTTAGGAAATTCCATGGAATATAATGTCCATATACTACATGTAAAGTGCTGCTTGAGGAACTGTGGATAAAGCAGTGAATTAACAAAAGAAAACAAAATGTGTTTGTGCTTTCATAAAACTTACAGTTTATTTGGAGAAACAGTAATACACAAATAAACAAATGGCTAAATATCTCTACACAATGAAGAATAATAGAATAATTTATTCTATTGATCTAGTATATATTACATAGGATCCTATTAAATAATATTCAGGATATGTGAATTTCATAAATATATAATTTTATATAGGGATATTATGACCCCCAAAACTTTACTGAGACTTTTTTTAGATTTTAATTAGAGTACATTGTCTACCTCAATATAAAAAATACATGAGAGATAATAAGTAAAGTAATTTGGGAAATTAATAGCAGCCCTATTAATAAGAATAAGCTATAAACTCAAGCACAAAATGACAATGTGAAAAATGCACAATGACAACGTGTAAAAAGGGTAAGTTAAAATTGTAATCTAAAAGCGAGACAAAATTAAAGAATGTGAAATACAACTCACATTGAGCCAAGGTTCAAATTTTGTTTATGAGAGAATTTTAAAAATATGGTATCTTTAGCCTTCAGCATAAAGATGAGCTGGAATATTTTTAAATCTTTTTATGCCCTCATGTCCTTTTTAAATTTTTGACTATCATATATCATTCTGTATAGTTTCTCCCTTGTCAAAAATGACTATGCAGCTCCATACTGGGCCTGGTAGGGTTTTTTAAGAGATTACTTTCAAATTATATCAAATTATATTGTGATTATAATACTAACAAATTATATAATAATAACAAAACAGATGAATTTATAGAGTGCTTGCTTTGTACCAAATATTGTTCTAAGTGCTTGCATGAATTATTCCACTACACCTCACAAGAACCCATTGACATAGATACTATTAATATCTCATAGCACAGATTAGAAAACTGAGGCATTGGGAGCTTAAGTATCTTGCCCATTGGTATATAGGTAGGAAGTAGTAGAGCCAGGAGATCTAACCCTAGAGCACAAGCCCTTCATAATTTATAATATAGAATTTAAATAGCATTTAGACTAAACCTAATTAAATTATATTTAACTAGACAACAATTGTTAATGTATCAGCTTCAGGTTTCTAAAATCCGGACATGTAAAAATACAGTGGCAGAGTCAGTGTATCAGAAAAAGTAGGGGATATGTAAAGCCAGAGAAATAAAGAAGCAGTTGAAATTCAGAAGAGAAAGATGAAATGCAGATGAAGTAGTATTCTTGCAGACCATTACAGGAAGATAGAGATGTTCTATTCAGTAGGATTTAGAGGTAATTGTGGGATAAATTATGCTCGAGAATTTTAAGTTAAGACAATGCTATGTGTTTTTATATTTTATACCATGACATTTACTGAAAAATAAAATTTTTAGTAGCATTCTAGTATTTCTACATAAAATAAATACAAAAGCCTAGTTAAGACATAAAAATTCCATGTACCACAAGAGATGAGGGAGGCATATTTAATTCATGTACTTTCAAAAATATGAGTACCAGGGGGACATTTTTATCTGAGAATGTTTTTATTTTACAATATGTAAGTTTATACATACTCTATGGTGGCTATGACAGCCAATTTTAAAAGTAATCGTCCGACTTAAAGCTTAAACACTTTTATAACTTAATTATGTCATTGAATTAAAGGTTTGTATAGAATTAAAAAAATAATAATTCTTAAAATAGTGTAAGTAGGTTACTTTCACCAGTTTTAAATGTCCTTACCATTGATTATTCTAAAAATGACAGAGAATGAACATAACATGTAAGAAGCTAGTTTGAGGCATATTATTTCATACAGAAATACCCAAGCAATACACTATGGAAGCAGCTCCATGCGCAGTCCTAGCACTCAGAGGGTATGATCAATATTTATCTGTCGAAGATTCTGATGACAATGATGATTGACAATGGTCCCTTCCTGTAACTTTCCAAAATCTCCTGCCATGTGAAGCATCCATAGAATATTTCTAGTGCCCTCTATTCAGCTGGTTTACCAAGAAAGATTTAAAATTCACGTTCCTTTTTTCCTAAGCTAGGTTTATGTGCAAAGACAATGTGTTCTCAGACATTTTAGGTAAAATGTATAATGGAGATAGGAGAGCAAACACTGACTGTAGTTGACATAGATATAAAGGTAATGTTGTAATGCAGACAATGCTGTTAATTCTGTTCTTACTGTAACAAAAGTAGAGTCATAAGTTAGCTTTTCACTACTACAAACCTGAAACACCTTCTGGTTTCAAATAATCCGTACCATGTTTGGTTGTGTAACATTGAATAATTAACAATTTCAATATATGGAAAACAGAAATTAAGCTGAATTGATCCCCTTGCTGCCTGAAGGAAATATGCATATCCCTGAGTTGTATTTACTTGATGGGCATTGAAATTCACTACTGAAAATAACTGGGTTCCTTTCATGAAGAGCACTGTATCATGAGAGAAATAATGTATCTGGCATCTCTAAATTGGGGAAGTTACATAAATTGGCCTGAGTGATGGAATACAGGAAATTTTGCTCTGAGCCTTTGGATACACAGAACAAGCCAAAGGAAACTGGATCCATTTAGAAAATCAATTGGTATTCAAACCCAATTGCCCTTTTCCTTAACAGAAATAATTAGCCTGTGAGTGGTCTGGTTATGCAACCTTTTCTATTTTTGTAAAAGATTTTGGTGGCCCCCATAGTTCAATAGCATTTTCTTCTCTAAAGGGTGATTAGTCCCTTCCTTTAAACTCTCTAAGGGCAGAGAACTTTGTACATGAAGCACCGCATGGTGGATTGTTCTGGAGCCATGTTGGGGGCTGAATACTATCTCTGCTATGTATTAGCTGTCTGGTCTTATTTACTTAAACTCTTTGAGATTCTGTTTCTTCATCTGAGAATTAGTTACTTATGCTTACTTTGGAAGATTATTGGGAAGATTAAGTAAAACAATGCAGATAATTCTTATGTATTGGTAACCCCTAATAGCCAGTAAATATTAATATGGATACATAGTGAAATGATTTTTCCCATAGTTTCTCTTCTACCTGAATGAAATCTGAAGACAAGTCCTCATTATAGTAATGTCTGTTTTTTCCACAGCTCCTAGCCCAATGTTTCTATCAGCGGGAATAATAAAATGCATGTTGCCTGAATTCATGAATGGATGAATATTGGAAAAACGGTGTCAATGCTCTCCATCTTACTTTGCCTTTTAGTAACTTGAGATTTTTGTTGTAGACCTGAGTGTGATCTGGATCAAGAAGATAGAAAAAATACCACTGTCCTGCAGAATTCTGTATTATTTTGGATATTCATTTCAAGCTTGTGTAGAAGGCATCTGTTCTAGTTTGCTAGCTGCCGGAATGCAACACACCAGAGACAGATTGGCTTTTAATAAAAGGGGATTTATCTTGTTAGTTCTTCAGAGGAAAGGCAGCTAACTTTCCACTGAGGTTCTTTCTTACGTGGGAAGGCACAGGGTGGTCTCTGCTGGCCTTTTCTCCAGGCCCCTGGGTTCCAACAACTTTCCCCGGGGTGACATCTTTCTGCATCTCCAAAGGCCTGGGCTGAGCTGTGAGTACTGAGATGAGGAATGCCAAGCTGCTTGGGCTGTGCTACGTTGCGATCTCTCATTTAAGCACCAGCCAATTAAGTCAGATGTCCTTCATTGCAGCAGGCACGACTCCTAGCCGACTGCAGATGTAAATCAGCAACAGATGAGGTTCACGTACCATTGGCTCATGTCCACAGCAACAGAATTAGGTGCCATCACCTTGCCAATTTGACAACTGAATCTAACTACCACAGCATCTATCTGCTTTAAAGATTTCCATTGACCTTTTGAAAAAAAAAATAGCAATAGAAAACACAAGCAAAGCTCTAAGCATGAAGATTCTAAAACTATTTTGTCCAAACATTTGTTTGGAAAAATGAAGGCTATTTAATTTTCACTTAAATTTTGGGAAGAAGCTGATAGAATATAATTTTTGTTATTAAGATCATAACTATATTGAACAATTTTTCTAACTAAGTAAAAATAGAATATATATAATACAAAATATTTGTGTATCTGGGAAAAAAACTTAAAGGGAATATCCAAATTGAATATGTTAGTTGTGTGAAAGCAGATATTTATCCATACTTTCTTTCTTTCTTTTTCTTTTTGGCACAGGCAGGCTCTGGGAATTGAACCCGGGTCTCTTGCATGTTCACACTTTTGTTAAGGATTTCTTAACATTACAGGTCACATGGAAGGTAGCAGGAGGAGAATTCTCCATGGAAGCATTTGTTACCTATAGAGCGTGTCTTCAATGGAATCTGAGGTTACAATGGAAGTTTTCAGCTGAAGTACTTTGCAAAATGTAGTGAAAGTTCAACATGCAAACATTATCAAAGCAAGAATTCCAGAATGTGGTTCAATATTTAGTGACCAGTCCTTTGAAAAATAAACCTCTGAACTTTTAAAAAATCTGTGCTTTTGTTCGCCCTAACCTCAGACTTGGTGTAATAAAGCTATAAACAGCACTATGATCTGAGACAAAGTTAGCGTCCATTTAGCATCCCTCTTTCTTCATGTAGCTATCAATCCTCCTCACTCATATGGCTAATCCTTTCAGTGTTGGAGGAGTGGCAGGAAGAAGATTAGACAAAGGTGCAAAAGTTCCTGACCAACTCTTTGATGTTCTAGTGTCATTCTATTCCAGATCTGGCAGATTTTTAAAGCTGACTGTTGCTTTCATAGGGCATCCCCTGGGGACCGGAGCCCTCTCCTGCCCCCCGGCCCCCCCCACTGCTTTTATCTGCAATTCTCTTCAATGTATGAAAGTTACCCTATTCTGGATGGTCACCTTTAAAGCCCATAGTATTTGAAAGTCTACCTTCAGCTCTTCACTTTCCTTCCCTGAGGTCACCCCTTGCCCTTCCTGATGGTTATCATCTATGACTCCCATTCCAGAATGGTCTTAGGAGATAGGAAACGCTTCCTCTGGTCTTCACAAATTTTGAGAATCCAGTTACTTCTCAAAAAAAAAAAATTACTGCTACTGCAGTTAAAGTTAGCTAGTATGTAAACCTTATAGGTTTCTCAGACATGACTCAACCCACCTACTCTGTTACTCCAAGTAGTGAATTGAGATTCAGCACAGCTTTATCCAAAGAAATCCTCTTTGTTATTCCTCCTGTAGCCTCCTGTTGCCTATATTTTTACCCTCTTGCAGTGGGTAAGACATTTTTGTGCTTTCTAACAAATTCTATTTATGTCAGTAATGGTGATTTTGATCATTGTATTAGGGTTTTCTAGAGAAACGGAATCAACAGGAAATATTCGTAAATATAAAATTCATAAAAGTCTCTCACACAACCATGGGAACATAGAGTCGAAAATCTGTAGGACAGGCTGTGAAACTGACAATTCCAATGGAGGGTCTGGAAGAACTCCATGGGAAATGCTTGCCAGCCAAAGCAGGAAGACAGCCTGTTTCTTCTGAATGTTCCTTAAAAGGCTTCCAGTGATTAGATTAAACATCACTCATTAAAGAAGACACTCCTTTTAGTTGATTACAAATGGAATCAGCTGTGGATGTAGCCAATGTGATCATGATTTAATTCTATGAAATGTCCTCATAGCAAAAGACAGGCCAGCACTTGCCCAACCAGACAAACAGGTACCACCACCTGGCCAAGTTGACACATGAACCTGACCATAACAGTCCACCCCTTGTCAACTTGGCAGCTATCAACACCTCAAACCATACCTAATTTCTAAATAGAAAACAATAAGACACATTTTTTTTCACCTAACAATACTCAACTGTCCTGCATATAACTGGAAACACATTAAATCTCTCCAGAATAGGGTGCAAGTCCTTGGGTAATATTCATTCTTAAACTTGATATCTTACAACTCAAATAGTATAACATGAACAGCATCACAGTCCTTGTTTCTGTAACTGATCACGTGGTCATAGCTCATGTTTATCACTACCTTCTTCAAGTACCCATTCCATGTTCCCTTTACCCTCAGCAAGCACTAGAGCTGGCTGTGGTTCTTTGCCTGATGGGGTGACCCAAACCTTCATTCCTGAAGATTCATAGCCATTGGTAGTCCTGCCTGGATTGGGCTGTGCAGTTTTCCTTTGATTTTAATCACATGGCATGGTAGTACTAAAAGACACCCTAGGGGGTCCCCTATATCCAGGAAAACTCTTCTTTACCTCCATGTGTAGTTGCAGTCCTATTTCCCCCTGATAGTCAGAGTCAATCACCCCAGCCAGTAATGTAATCCCTTTATTGGTTGTTTGTCCAGGATCATGAGTAGCCCAAAGTCACCAGGTGGCTATCTTAGATTCCACTGCAATGGAATCATTGTTGTTTCTCCTGGTGGAAGCACTCCCCCTTTTGAAACTAAAGCCTGTAGACCAGCAGAGCTCAGGGTCGCAGGGACAGGAAGCAAACATTTTCCTAGTGGATCACTAGAGGTAATAATGAGTTGTGCCACTCCCATTTCCACCCCTTGGTTCCTGAACCCATGGAACCTGGCAATGGGAGAAACAACACCATACAGCTGATGCTGATTCAGAGCATACACAGCTTTCTGGAGAACATTACCCCAGTCTTTCAAGGTATTGCCACGTAGTTGGCACCATAACTCAGTCAAAAGGCTATTCCACCATTCTATCAATCCAGCTGTTTCAGGATGATGGGGAACATGGTAAGACCAGAGAATTCCGTGAGCATGTGCCCATTCCTGCACTTCATTTGCTGTGAAGTGTGTTCCCTGATCAGAAACAACACTGTGTGGAATACCATGATGACGGATAAGGCATTCTGTAAGCCCACAGATGGTAGTTTTGGGAGCAGCATTGCGTGCAGGGAAAGCAAACCCATATCCAGAGTATGTGTCTATTCCAGTTAGAACAAATAGCTGCTCCTTCCATGAAGGGAGTGGTCCAATGTAATCAACCTACCACTATGTGGCTGGTGGTCACCTCAGGGAATGGTGCCACATCGGGGGCTGAGTGTGGGTCTTTGCTGCTGGCAGATTGGGCACTCACCAGTAGCTGGGGCCAGATCAGCCTTGGTGAGTGGAAGTCCATGTTGCTGAGCCCATGCATAATCTCCATCCCTACCACCATGGCCACTTTGTTCATGAGCCCATTGGGCAATGACAGGAATTGCTGGGCAAAGAGGCTGACTGGTATCCACAGAATGGGTCATCTTATCCACTTGATTATTAAAACTTTCCTCTGCTGAAGTCACTTTCTGGTGCACATTCACATGGGACACAAATATTGTCATGTTTTTAGTCCACCCAGAAAGGTCTATCCATATACCTTCAGACCTCTTTGTCACCAATTTTCCAAATATGTTCTTTCCAAGTACCTGGCCATCCTGCCAAACCATTAGCAATAGCCCATGAGTCAGTATACAAATGACCTCTGGCCAGTTGTCCTTCCAAGTAAAATGAACAACCAGGTGCACTGCTCGAAGTTCTGCCCACTGGAAGGATTTCCCCTCATCACTGTCCTTCAAGGACACCCCAGAAAGGGGTTGTAATGCTGCAGCTGTCCACCTTCGGGTGGTATCTGCATATCGTGCTGAACCACCTGTAAACCAGGCCCGAGTTTTCTCTTCCTCAGTCAATTCACTGTAAGGGACTTCCCAAGAGGCCATAGCTCTGGTCTGGGAAAGAGAAGGTAATGTGGCAGGAGTGGAGACCATAGGCATTTGGGCCACCTTCCTCATGTAACTTACTTGTGCCCTCAGGACCTACTCTGGCCCTATCTCATATATACCATTTCCATTTTATGATGGAGTGCTGCTGCACACGTTGAACTTTATGGCTTGGTGGGTCAGACAACACCCAGCCCATGATACTCAACTCAGGTCTCATGGTAACTTGGTGGCCCAAAGTTAAGTGTTCAGTCTATACTAAGGCCCAGTAGCAGGCCAAAAGCTGTTTCTGCAAAGGAGAGTCGTTGTCTGCAGCAGATGGTAAAGCTTTGCTCTAAAATCCTAAGGGTCTGCTTTGTGGTTCTCCTATCAGGGCCTGCCAAAGTCTCCAAACAGTATCTCTATGTGCCACTGACACTTCCAGCACCATTGGATCTGCTGGATCATATGGTCCAAGTGGCAGAGCAGTTTGTACAGCAGCCTGGACCTGTCGCAGAGCCTCCTCTTCTTTAGGTACCCACTCAAAATTAGCAGCTCTTCTAGTCATTTGATAAATGGGCTGGAATAGCAAACCCAAATAGGGAATATGTTGTCGCCAAAATCCAAAGAGACCAAACAGGCATTGTGCACCTATTTTGGTTGTAGGAGGGGCCAGATGCAGCAACTTCTCCTTCACCTTAGAAGGGATATCTTGACATGCCCACACCACTGGACACCTAAAAATTTCACTGAGGTGGAAGGCCCTTGTATTTTTGTTGGATTTATCTCTCATCCTCCAAATGCAAATGCCTTATCAGTACGTCTGGAGTAGTTGCTACTTCTTGCTCACTAGGTCCAATCAACATATCATCAATATAATGGACCAGTGTGATGTCTCGTGGGAGGGAGAAACAATCAATTTCCCTGCGGACAAGATTATGACATAGGGCTAGAGAGTTGATATACCCCGAGGTAGGACAGTAAAAGTATACTGCTGAAGTTTCCAGCTGAAAGCAAACTGTTTCTGATGGTTCTTATGAACAGCTATTGAGAAAAAAGCATTTGCTAGTTCAATAGTTGCATACCACGTGCCAGGGGATGTATTGATTTGCTCAAGCAATGATACCACATCTGGAACCAGCAGTTGCAACTGAAGTTACCACCTGGTTGAGCTTATGATAATCCATTGTCATCCTCCAAGACCTGTCTGTTTTCTGCACAGGCTGAATAGGAGAGTTGAATGGGGATGTGATGGGAATCACCACCCCTGCATCCTTCAAATCCTTAAGAGTGGCAGTAATCTCTGCAATCTCTCCAGGAATCTGGCATTGCTTCTGATTTGCTATTTTGCTAGGTAGGGGCAGTTCTAGTGGCTTCCATTTGGCTTTTCCCACCACAATAGCCCTCACTGCATGAGTTAAAGAGCCAATGTAGGGATTCTGCTAGTTGCTCACTATGTCTATTCCAATTATGCATTCTGGAACTGGGGAAATAACTATAAAATGGGTCCGGGGCCCCACAGGACCCACTGTGAGATGAACCAGAGCTAAAATTCCATCAATTACCTGACCTCCATAAGTCCCCACTCTGACTGGTGGATCAGAGTGATGTTTTGGGTCCCCTGGAATTAATGTCACTTCTGAACCTGTTTCTAATAATCCCCAACATAGCTGATCATTTCCTTTTCCCCAATGCACAGTTACCCTGGTAAAAGGCTGTTGGTCTCCTTGGGGAAGGCTTGGAGGAAGATTAACAGTATAGATTAGTGGCAGTGTAGCAGGGTTCTCTCCCAAAGGAACCTGGCCTCCCCTTCCTTCAAGGGGCTCAGGGTCTGTAAACTGTCTCAAGTCTGGAAATTGATTAAGAGGCTGTGACTCTGTGTTTTTGTAATTCAGGTTAGACTTCTGTTCACTTGACCTAGAACTCTTGTTTATACAGTTTGAACAAGAATGTAGTAGACTGCCCATGTATTGTATTTCTAAGTACCCCATGATTTACTAGCCAATGCCACAAATCTCTGTGAGTCAGATTATTTTGACTCCTGCTTTGAGTTTGCTGTCTATTATAATAGCCGCATCCACCCTGTCATTGGCAGTTAAGTACTGCCACCTGACTTCTGCCAACTTGGGATCTGGTCATCTGATTCCAGCTCAGTGACAGCAGTTCCCACAGTAATATCTGACCTACAGAGAAGTGCAAGTACAGAGCTCTTCAGGGATGATGGTACTAGTCTCACAAATTTATTTCTCACTGTTCTGGTAAAAGGTGCATCCTCTGGACATTCCTGGGGTGTAAGAGCAGGCTTTGCATGATAAATCCACTTTAACATTCCAATTTCTCTAAGCCTCTGGATTCCCTCATCTACATTATACCAGGGCAGTTCTGGTATTTCAACCTCAGGTAATGTCAGCCACCTTTTGATCCATGTTTCAGCCAACCGTCCAAAGAAACTGCTAATGCCTTTTCTAACTCCTTGAGCTATAACATTGAATGCAGGATGTCTGCTAAGTGGGCCCATATCAATAAATTCAGCCTGGTCCAGACTTATATTCCTCCCACCATTATCCCACACCCTTAAAATCCATTGTCACACATATTCCCATGATTTCCATATATGTATATATATATAAATTGGAAAACTCAGGCAGTTCTTTTGGAGTATAACATACCTCCTCATGTGTGATACTTTGTAACTCACCTTTAGGGGCCTGTTGGGATTTTAGTCTAGTTATAGGTCTGGAAGAAATGAGGGATGTTGAGGATGGGTCATGAAAAGAATTAGAACTCTTTCCAACCATTTGCTTCAGGGCATTCATTTGCTGTTTCATCTGGTGAAACAGGATTAATCACTCTAGGGCTAATCCCTTCAGGAGGAGGTTGGGTGGCCAATACCTCAAGGCAGGCTGGAGGTGAGGCAGTTATGTCCTCAGGGCAGACTATTACAGGGTTATCTAGAGAAGACTCAGCATGACATAGCGTTTCAACCTCACCACTGACATCATTATCCATCCATATATCCCCATCCCGCCTTAAAGGGTCCCACTCCTTTCCAATCAATGCCCTCACTTTAATGACAGACACAATCCAAGATTGAGATTTCAGTTGACGTTGTTTTAAGTTGCTACTCTAACAATAAGATTCTGACTCTGATTCTTGGAGATCTCAAGTTTACAGCTACAGGAAATAAGATTTTCCTTCAGGATGCTCACAGAAACGATTACCTGTCAGATGGCGCTTAAGCGTCTCTTTTGAAGACTTAAGCTCATCCTTTTCACGCATTAATGTATGTAGTGTATCTAACAACAACCAGCCAGCATCTCTATACTTCTCATGTCCACAAAACTCTGTAAAGGTGTCGAAATCATTATCCCCCAGAGCCTGGCTTCATACAAGTGAAGCATTAGGAGAATCGAATGATGATATTTTGACTATCTCCTTTGCCAACTCACTCCATGGATTGGGAGTGTCATTCTGATTACCGGAATCAGAGTCCTTAGTGTCTCTGAGTCCAGTCAGAGTAGAAAACCATTCATAAAAATGCATTTTTAACATTCTGTTTCTTAAGAACCACTTCTGGTACCAAGTTGTATTACTTAGGGTTCTCTAGAGGAACAGAATCAACAGGAAATATTCATAAATATAAAATTTATGGAAGTGTCTCATGTAGTCATAGGAATGTAGAGTCCAAAATCTGTAGGGCAGGCTGTGAGGCTGACGATACCAATGATGGGTCTGGATGAACTCCACAGGGGAGGTTTGCCAGCCAAAGCAGGAAGAGAGCCTGTCTCTTCTGAATCTTCCTTCAAAGGCTTCCAGTGATTATATCAAGCACCACTCATTAAAGAAGACACTCTCCTTGGCTGATTACAAATGGAATCAGCTATGGATGTAGCCAACATGATCATGATTTAATTCTATGAAATGTCCTCATAGCAAAAAAACAGGCCAGCACTTGCCCAAGCAGACAAAACGGGTACCACCACCTGGCCAAGTTGACACATGAACCTGACCATAAGGCTGACAATCATATAACATTTTTATTATATGATTAATATTAATTTTATTCTCAGGTTCTTGGTGAATTCTGAGCTATGCTTATTTATTCTTACAAATATGTAAACTGAGGTGTTGTACTATGAAAAGAAAATTTTGTTCTTTATTGGGTTCCTTGGCTTACAAATGTATTGACAAAATGCCCTTGGGGGTGATTTTACAAGACCAGTTAATGGGTAAGATACATTTTCAAAGAGTTTTGAACTATTATTTTAAAAATTAAAGCTTTTTAAATGGAAGTATACCTAAACCTGAGATTTGGAAGTGGGCTTCGGTGAATTCAGAACAATGTCTAAAACTATATAATGGTGTTGACAAAATTGCAAGTATGAGAATACTCAAATATAATATCAAAAATCGAAATCTGTACTTTTTACATTATACTAGTTCTATCTTTTAGTAGAAACCAATCTACCCCCTTCCATGGCATTTTATAAATTATTAGCATGCTGTATTTTCCATAAATTTTCACATCTTATATTATGTTTGTCCTGCTTCTGATGTGAATTCAACACCTCCAAGAATCATTTTATCTTTGGTATTGTGCTCTGGGTACACTTAATTTGCCAACTACTCTTGAAATATGATACTGAACTTAAGAATATTGAAGTTTGTCTTTGACAGATCAGCTCTTTAATGAACTTTGAATGCATAATTGGTTGAATGATACTGAGGTTTGGCTTCCCAGGGATTTAAGGGAATCATGTTTAAAAATGGTACAACTGTTTAATAATAAACAAATAAGAAAATAAATATCTATGAGGAAAAATACTTAGGAAGCTATTTATTCAACTACAGGGAGACATTTTTAATCCAACCAAGAAATTACAAAAAAAAAAAAAGAAATGATAAGCATATTGTGCGTATGGGATGTATGAGTGGCAAAGCCCAGGACAATGCTCTGCTTCCTCACTGCAAGGGGGGCTCTGACTTTTACTAGATGCACCCAAATGAGACTGATCTGGAATTGAGATACATGAAGGTTTTTTGAGTTACTTTCTTCGTTCCTGGAAGTGTCCACTGTTCACAGTTGTTAGTAGCAGCACGGTGAGTTTCCTGAGGGTGAAGAGGCATAGATGATCACAGCTTTTGCAGGAAAACCCAGATTCTGACCCTTGCAGGCTGGTGGTTACGGGGACAGTGGCAGCAGCATTATCATTAGGCCATTTCTGTCATAATTCTCTTGTTATCCCTAGAGTCGTAGTCTCAGATTTATTTCTCCAGCTCCCCAAAGGTTCTGTGAGTCAGTAATTAGATTAAAAAAGAAAGAAATAAAAAAAGACATGAAATGAAACTGACCCATCTAAGGAAAGCAACATCTCAGAATATATTTCAGAAATGGAAGTAAAATGAATAGGTGCAGTAAGAGATGCAATGAAAAGAAGCATAAAGATACAAAAATAATATAATAATATCAATTTTTAAAACCGCAACAGGGAGAATGTATTAGAAGTAGAACACAGCACAGAACATAATGCATATTTGTAATATCTAAAGCAGACAAAAGTAATGGGATGAAATTAATACACAAAATTGAAATTAAAGCTTTTATGAAACAAATTTTTCATTTAATGAAAAATCCTTAAATTTCTCTACTCTGAGACATGAATGATTAAGTTTTAAAATGAAGAAAGAATTTATGTCATCCTCCAGGATAAAGACTAAATCATTTATTTCAAATTCCATTTGTTCCCTCTGGTATATAGGGAAGCACTTGACTTTTGTATATTCACCTCGTATCCTGCAACCTTGCTATGCAAACTTATTAGTTACAGGAGGCTTGTTTTCCCTTCTGTCATTTCTTTGGAATTTTCTACATAGATGATCATATCATCTGTGAATAGAGAGAGTTTAATTTCTTCCTTCCTAATCTGTAAAGCTTTTATTTCATTTCCTTGTCAGTTGTACTAGCTAGGACTTCCAATACAATGGTTCTTAATCGTGATGGGAGAGGACTCCTTGACTTGTTCCCAATCTTAGATGAAAGTGTCTGATTTGGCAGCCAATAGCCACACGTGTCCTGTATGCTGTAACACACCAAATTTCCAAGAGTTTGTAGGAAAAATATGTAAATTTTCTCATTAATCATATATTAATTAAATATTGATATATAATTAAAATAATTTTATCTGTTGCTTTTAACTTTTTTAACGTGGGATACTAGAAAATTTAACATTACTTATTATTGTGTATGTGTGTGTGTGTGTGTGTGTGTGTGTATCACACTGCAGCTTAATTGAATGATACTGGTATCCTGATCCTGATTCCTGCAATGATGATGTGATGGCTCAGTCATTTTGACCATGAGAAAGAAAAGCCACTTTGTAAGATGGGTTCAGCAATGAACTGAAAGGAACCTACATGCCTAACACCTTGTGGAATTGTGTCCTACTGTACTTCATTTAGATGAATTAATATGAACTTTCATCTTTATTTTATACTTTTTGCCAAAGAAGCATCTTATTTTCATAATTGAGTGTGAATGTATGTTTGTGTGTGTAGGTAGGAAAGTAAAATATAGTCACCAAAATCCCATCCATGATTATGGGGTAAATTTTCCTTTTTGATGTTCATAATTTTCTTTAGTAATGAATGTTAAATCAATACTAAATCACAAAAATTCTGCAAATAGTTTCAAAAATTGGCTTCTTGCATTCATTTCAAACCTAAAAACTCTCTTTTCATGTTGATTTCTATGTCATTATTGTCAAGAAATCGACAGCAGTAAGTACTGAAAGCAAGATAAACTGAAAAAAATAGGACTACGAATGTATCTTCAGTATTTACTAAAGTTCTCACTTGATTCCTTTTGAGAAGGTCTTAAATCATCCAAAAGCCTTTGGTAATATTTTAACACTGTATTTTCTTAAAGCATTATAAGAAACAGGTTACTATTCAAATTATACATAGAAAATGATAAGTTTGAAAAAATAAACATATAATTTGTTTCCTTAAGGAAGAACACCACTGAGAAACCACATTAGTATTAACAAAATGTCTAGCATTCCAAATCCATACCATATTGAACAACTAAATAGTGTTTATAAAATTTCATGTTTGGAGAAATTTTCTTTTTCTGCATAGTAAAATTTATGACCAAATATATTCAGAACTATAGTAAATGCGGTTTAAAATTCCTGCACAAAATTGACATTCAACCATGTTCTAACAATTCAGATACTGGCAAGGTCTTAAAAGATGCCACTGAAAAATATATATAGTGCATAATTTTCATTTCTTTGCTGTCAGGGTAACATGTGTGCTTCATATGCTTTAGTGAAGTCTAGCAGTACAAATGTGTCAAAAACTCATAAAAATTTGTCTTCTATGACTAACATATAGAATTTAGGACCTAGCATTGGGAATATTTATCTCAATGGAGCAAAAAAGAATTTATTCTTGCACAAATACACACACACACATACCACACACACACACCTTATGTTTTACATATTTTCCCGGGGGATTAATGAAATAACATTAGCCAAGTAGCCATACTCTTTTATAGTTTTTTGTTTTATTTTCATGATAACAAGCCTGAAAATTGGCATAAGCCTTTGTGTTTTGAGATTTAAAAAACAGTATCCATTAGGAGAAAAAAAAGTGCCTAGATTAGGCTTAACGTAACCCACAAAAGAACATAATCTTGTACTATATTTGACTTCTAAATTAATGCAATGTTTTGCACAGGACATAAATAAAATGCATCCTTGCATTAGCCTAGGTTCTTTAATTGCAGGTGGCAGAAACAAAGCCTAATTTCATTGGAACAGAAATTCAGTTATCCCCATAAATGGAGAGTTGAAGCTGGGGGTTGGCATCTGATAGGGCTGATAGGATTGGGATTTTGTTGGTTTCTCCATGTCAGAGCTCTGCTTACCTCTTTCTCTCTCTGCTGAACTTCATAGTTCAGGCTTTATTTCTTCAGCTCTCAGACCATGGCCTTAAAATGCTGCCAATGTTGGAAGTCTAATGGAAAGAAAGAATCTATATAAATAGAAGATGTGATCTCACTGGTTTTCTGAATTACGAAAATATCCATGATGCTGATTTGTGATGTGAATAGTGTGCTACTTCTGCAATTAGGCCTCCCCTCTCAAATTATATCAGGAAAAACACTGAAGCCCTGGGTGTTTCAGCTTGACTTCATGGGCATGCTGATTTTTTCCAATTTCTTGGTCTAATGGACTTTCAGTGAGGCTCAGACCTCTTACACAATTCCCGTATCTCTGGTCTGTATTATTAAATGTTGGATTAGTAATAAATATTATATACCAACATACATTTGAACACTGTAGTTACCTACTTCGTTTTGTGAAAAAATATTTACCTAGATAATCTTTATACACAAAATAATGTGGGTTTTAAAGAACGCATCTTTACATTTTTTACTTTAGCTCTTTCTCTTTCATCATGTTTTGCCTACTCTTTTTAATTTTTTTTCAAATTTTATCAAACCAAGTTTAGGTAGTTCTTTCTTTTTGAAATCGAAATCTTATCAATTTCTATTATAAAATATCTTTCTATAAAATGAATACTATTTTCTACCCACTCCTGTTTTTCATTTTTTACTACATGATTCAAGATATATTCATCTGGAGAAAAAAAAAAGTTGCCTCTTTAACTTTAAAACATCTAGGGATGTAACAAAATATTTTAAATCACATATTAAAAAAATAAAAATTAAAATACATTGTTTCTATTCCTTCTGTTTGTGTACCTAAAGATTCATTTTGCATCACTACATTAGGTGTATTTGAGCTAAATATAAATGTAGGGACATTACCCTACCACAGGGTAGTATTGTAATCATTATTTAAGGAAGATACAAGATAGCCATGGGATGGAGAGAAAGTAGATATGTTAAGAAGATGATTATAATAAATAAAATATTAACTCTAGCCAACCATTCCTTTGGACTTCTGTTTCCCAAAATGAGGTCCCTGAGATACTTTCCAGG
Organism: Myrmecophaga tridactyla; assembly: GCA_004026745.1. Taxonomy (NCBI): domain Eukaryota; kingdom Metazoa; phylum Chordata; class Mammalia; order Pilosa; family Myrmecophagidae; genus Myrmecophaga; species Myrmecophaga tridactyla. The sequence continues at coordinate 103,184 of PVIY010002929.1, forward strand.
GATCCACAAGATTAAAACTGTTTCATAATAATACAAACATTTTATTTGCCTTTATCATTCTCCTTCTGTCAGTGGAATGTTCCAGACACTTCCTAAAGCATGATGATGTCATTGCTCTGATGGCATAAACAGGTGGTTGGGTATTCTTGTGTTTTCTAGAATTTACTAAGGTGGTAGGTTTAGAGTACTGATATGTGCTTTTTCAGAGCTTAATTCAGTTTTTACCAGTACTTATACTTTGATCTCACTAGTTTTCATTGGTATACCTGCTCTAGTCTCTACATTATCATATTGACCCCAAAAATCAGAACTTTAGAATCTTGAAGTTTTCCTCACATTCATGCAGAAACACAATTTAAAGCAAGTTTTATCGTCTGGATTCACAGTAATCTTTAAATTTTTCTTGAAACTTTATGTGCTGACACCATTCTGAGATCAAACATTAATAATTAAAAACAAATAAATTTCATATTTTAAGCATAAACATGAGCTTTTATTATAGCTCTTTCAAACTAGAAATGAAGTACCTGATGAAGTATCTTAGTTTTCTTATTATATTGGCTGAAGAAATAAACACAAAAAGACTGAAAAAGCCTTGTACAACTGACATTACTGAAGCCTTCTAGATGAACAGCCAGTAAAATAAATCATTGGATAGTAGTGCCTCTATGCAATGATTCAATAATATCTCATCCAAATAAAGATTCATCTACAATCCTGATGATTCTTCAATATCTCATTTGTAAACTTGAATGTACAAATGAATAGATTTCTATATTCTGTTATCAGAAACTAATCATTACCGATCATACTCCATGTGAATGTTTGGGAAAAAAAAGGGGGGGGGGAGGAAAATAGCCAAAGTGTTAAATAACCTTTTTCAATCTCATGATTTATCCTGAAACAACTGTGTTGACATTTGCACTGATAGTGCAAACACAATGGTAGTTAAAACTGCTAGTGCTTCAGTGTAAATCAAGGCAGTAGCACCAAAAGATACTGCTAGTCACTGTTTTCTTCACGATCACACACTTGGAGAAAAGTAAAGGTCAATTTTCTTTACTAATGTCTCTGATGAAGCATAAAAATTAATAATTTTGTTACATCATAGCCCTTGAATACACAGTTTGACAAAATGGGAAGTATATAAAGCACTTCTGCAACAAATCAAAGTGCGATAGTCTTGAAGAAAAGCTTTTGTGTGATTGAGTTGCAAGCTGTAGTAGCAGACACTTGTTTTTCTTTTTCATGGAGTACCATTTTTACTTGAAAGTATGACTGACAAACTATGATGTTCAAACATATGTTTTTGGCAGACATTTTCTAAAAATTGAACTGTCACTTCATTACTAGGGAAAAAGGCTCTTGACTCCAAAAGTCTAATAGCCTCTACATTATCTCCATCAGAAGCCTCTCAAAATTTTTTTCCTCTTTTATAGCTTGCCACATACAAGTGAAACTTCTAATTTGTCCATGTCAGACTTCCTTCATACACTTATGGCCATCACACTCACCACCATCCCCCAATCATATTATCAATTGCCTCAAGTTTATTCAGATTTCAAACTAAGAAGTAGTTACAGACCATTGATAACTTGATCTTCTAGCTTAATAAGATGATCAGGCATGAATTCATGTAAATATGCTGACTGTTCTGTTTAGTATCGCTTATAGATGAAATGAGAAAAGAACAGCAATATAGCTACAATGATAAACAAACAAATCTACCAGTATTTGTTTAAATAAAGTCTTATACGTTTCAAATACTATCTCAAACAACTCACTAGATTTCAACAACAAGAAATAGAATAACAGCTTGTGGCAGTTAGAGCATTTACTTTATGAAGAAGGTATAAACAGAAAAAATTACTTCTTTTAGTTAGTCTTTCCATTACTTCCTCCACATCACCTCCTCTCTAAAAATATCCAGGTTGACAATCACCCAACTGGCATGTGAGCAAAGAAACCCTTCCATTAATTCACCCTCTTGCCCCAGATGAGCTGTAGCAGTCTCAAAAATAGCCAAAGTCAGAACACAATTGCTTTGGGAATTTTTGAATGCTCTTTGTAGAAAACAAAGAGAAAATTCAATATGACACTCAAGATAAACATCAAAAACAAGAAAATCGGTAAAGTTGAATTGATGTTTAGTACTGATTTCATAAAGGCGATTATCAAACTCTCATATCTCTGTTAAATTTAAAGTTGATACAGATCAGCTATTGCAGCCTGTAGAAACTCCTATATGTAGAAATGGGTAGTAGAAAGCTGGTTATCTTACTTTTTAAACAATCTACATTTCAGCTATACCCAAGAACCATTTGGTGCTATTCCAGAAACCAGAAACAGAGTAAAACACTTGTGGGGAGTTTTCTGGTTCAGGCTTTACCAACACCCATTCACTAGATGAATGAAGATTTATAGTATCTTAATACGGTATCTGAATATCTTTAATGATATTAGTGGGCAAAGTTTGCAGGTAGATTGCTGTAAATGTTCACTGAGACTAGTCTTCTCAATTTTAATAATACTCTAGGACCTAGAAAACAATCAACTCTAACAATGTAGACTGGAAATTATGAAAATTGCCCAGTGAGGTTTCAGGTATAGAATGAAGCTATATAATTTTAATTGCATAATTAATATGTGTCTTATTCTACAGTAATGCAATACGGTATTTGTGGTTGTCTGGGTGGGTGGGATGTAGAGGAAACTAACAATCAAGGAGTATGAACTATAATTCAGGAGCTTCTTATATCTCATTAAATCATCATAGAGTTTGGGGCAATTTGGACATCTACGCTATTCTTAACTCTTCTGCATACTCGCTGTGTGACATTCAGGAAATTATTAAATATCTCTGATATTTAGTTTATTTTTATGAAAATGTGGAGTTATATAGATTAAACAGGATTGCAAGCACTATGCTCAAACAAATTAAACAGCCAAAGAAATATTAAGCTGTAGCAAACTGAAAATATTCTTTAAAACAAGTATGTTTTGGAATTCTCCAAGATATAAAGCAGAGCCTTGGTCTCTAGGAATGAGAGTAGGACCTTATCAAACAAAAATAATTCAAATAAAATGTTTGGACATTTTGAGAAAAATCAAGGAAAGAGATGGCCAGGAACCTCATGCAAAAAATATATATACATATATATTTATGAAATAGGAAGGAAGAATTCTAAAACCATAGAAAAAACCTTGGAAAATATAAAAAGCATGTTAGAATATGGAAGATGGATGAAAATCCAATTATATCAAAGAAAGTTAAAGGAAAAGAAAAATGTGAGACATGGTTGATGGAAATATTGAAAATGATGGAGCCTGAAAGTTTTCCAGAACTGAGTAAAGATATGAGTTTTTATATTGAAAAAGCAGACCCTGCATCAAAATAGTTCTTACACGTTAATGAGGACAAGAACCTTGTGTTGGTTTGAAAGTTTTTCTATGTCCCCTAGAAAAGCCATGTTTTAATCAAAATCCCATTTTGTAAAAGCAGAAAAATCCATATTCAATACTGTATGTTTGAATCTGTAATTAGATCATCTCCCTGGAGATGTAACCCTATCAAGAGTGGTTGTTAAACTGGATTAGGTGATGACATGTCCCCACCCATTTGGGTGGGTCTTGATTAGTTTCTGGAGTCCTATAAAAGAGAAAACATTTTGGAGAATGGGAGATTCAGAGAGAGCAGAGCAGAATGACATAGCCACAAGAAGCAGAGTCCACCAGCCAGCGACCTTTGGAGATGAAGAAGGAAAACGCCTCCTGGGGAGCTTCATGAAACAGGAAGCCAGGAGAAGAAGCTAGCAGATGATGCCGTGTTTGCCGTGTGCCATTCCAGATGAGAGAGAAACTCTTGACTGTTTGCCATGTGCCTTCTCATTTGAGAGAGAAACCCTGAACTGCATCGGCCTTCTTGAACCAAGGTATCTTTCCCTGGATACCTTTGATTGGACATTTCTATAAACTTGCTTTAATTGGGACATTTTCTCAGCCTTAGAACTATAAATTAGAAATTTATTAAATTCCCTTTTTAAAAGCCATTCAATTTCTGGTATATTGCCTTCTGGCAGCTACCAAACTAGAACAAACCCCAACTGTAAAATAAGTGAAGGACATGCGTCAACTACAGAGAAATTATCTTAAATAACCATTAAAAAATTGTCATTTTCACTGGTCAGTATTCAGAGAAAAGAAATTGAACATTAGCAAGATATTCTTAACTTTTTAATATATTAAAAATATATTTATAATATACAGTATTTATGAGTGTGTTGGGAAGTTGGAACTCTCATCCATTAAAAACTTTAATGCTATTTGGTTCTTTACAATAAAATATTTATAAATAATCATATAAGGAAAGAATCTAAAATGTGTAAATATATGTGTGTATAAATACGTATGTATAATTATTCATGTTTAGATAGATAGATAGATATTCTTTGTTGTGAGGACATGGAGAATCATTGTAAACAGCCTAAGTGCAACAAAGAGGAAATAATCAACTGATAAAAAATTATGATATGCCTACCTAATGGAATTAGATCAATCTTAATATCATTAAAAAAATCCAATTATCTGATTAAATGATCAGATTGTACTATTTTAAAAAACAAGTTACAAAATATAATGTTCATATAGTCCTAATTTACAATTTATTTAAAATACAGATGTGTGTATATGTGAATCTGTGTGTTTGCATATGTGTGTGGTTGTATCTGTGTATATATAAGAATGTGTACGTAGCTTTTTTGGAAAATATACTGAGATGGAAAACGTCAAAGTATTCAAAGATTTCTACATTTGATTTTAGAAAGAATCAGATTTCATTTATACCAATCATATACTCCAATGCCCTTGTTTCTTTTAAGTATGGTGTTAGCAAATGGCACAATTCTAATGTGGTCATTTGAAAGATAATACTGAACATATGCTCTTACTCTGCTATTTTGATGCCTCATAAACAAGGAATATATTCTTCCAGATTAAAACAAATACAGCAGAATTCTTTAAATAAGCTAAGAATGGGTTTGTGATTAATCATTTTGTTCAGTTCAGTTTTCACAACTTCAACATTTATTTCCATTTCTGAGAGAGAGAGGGAGAAAGAAGACTCTTCTTTTAGCTGATTAAAGGAATAAGAATGAAAAGGGAAAAACAGGAGGAGGGATAAGTGGTGAGTTAAAGGACAGATTGAGTGTATGTATTTTGATCTGGCAGTTGTCTTGTGTAACTCTTTTTGCCAAAAGCCTGCTAATTTCATACAAAAATTTAAATATTGTAGCAGTCACCCAACTTAAACATTTGGCAAATAGTTATCCTCTTTTAAAAATGGAAAATATTTCTCAAGTGCTTCTGTTTTCAAAATACTGTCTCACGCTATTCTTTACGTTTGCTTGATCATTCTTTTGGAGGAAATTATTCGTGAAATTCTGGGTGTGATATGTTGGGGTATATTTGCTCTTCTCATATCTATTGAAGATTACCTTGGTTTATTCAGTGAGTAAAAAGTGTAAAAGCCATTTTTCCTTCATTGCTTTGTGTATGTGTGTGATGAGGTTTATTCACAATAATTTAAAATACATACGACTTATATTGAAAAGAAGCGTTACATTCCTGGCATGTGAAATACATTTCTAAGAGGAAAACTTGAGAAAAAAATGTAAAAACTTCTCTATATTTGTCTCAATTTAAACAAAAAACAAAACTGAAACCCACTTTTCACAGGAACACGGAAGCTCTCACTTTCAGATGTGAATCATCCCAAGGGAAAATTTGCTGGACTCACAGGCTTCAGGCACTATATTCTCAATTCCAAGAAAGCCTTTTGTAGTTCTTCTGTCCTCAAGCTGATGTTAGGGGAGATTTTTTTTTAATGAAAAATGAAGCTGGAGTGTTGAAGTTACACAATCTGCTCTGCTGCACTTGACCGTATTACTGTCAAATCTAAATAGATTCCAAAATTCCTAAGAAAGATTCTTTGAAAAGTCTGATATCATATAGCTAATAGGAACCAATGAACATGTTTGTTATTTTCCATTTAAGCAAAGGGACATAACTCATGATTTAAGAGCAGGGATGGCATTTATATGAACTTTTCTGAAAGTTGGATTTGTTATAAATTTAGATGTAAGGGAGAGGAAATGATACAAATTATTAACTGTGGTATATATTTAAAAAACAGCTGGATATTTTCCCAATTTGAATCTTACGTCTTTAACAAAACATATCCTTTTGAGAAATATACAGTCAATTCCTCTTACTAAGGAATTGCATATATTCAGTACATATTTAGGATATGTACTTATATATATAAATATACTACCTCTTTTAGTAAGGACATTAAATTAAGGCAATATGTTCACAGAATGTATGAATAATCTCAATTAGCCATTTCACAATACCGCTCAAAAGAAGCTTAAATACACTTTCCTAGACTGTCAATAATTTTATCATCACCTAGGAAGGCAGTTCATCATGAATTGCAACTGACCATAAACTGTTAGAGAAATGAATACATTTTAATCTAATGTAGTCAAAGGTGGGTTTACTCGGAAGCAAATGATATTTAATTAAGCTTCAGGGACCTTCGTCCAAACGGACCCTCCCACGGCCCTGGAGGGACCCTATCATATGTTCACTTAGTCATGCAATTTTGTAAAATTTGGAATTTGGACAATTTAACTTCAATCACTTAAGACAGCTGTCTCCCGTTAGTCTGCTTTTCCCTCCACTACAGTTGGCATTTGAGCACAGGCATTTAGGGAATTTGGCTAAGGGACAGTTGAGTTGTAGGTACATTTATTTGGGAGTTATTGGTTATATTTCAGTGGTTTGCAGTCACTTCTGTTTATAGTTAAGCTATTGCTAGTTGTTCCAACAGCATGACCCAAAGACGTAGAGGCCAAAAGTCATATAATGATGCAAACATGTTCTGATCATCCAGCACCAATATTAAGTGGGGAGTAAAAGACAAAAAGAAAAAAAAAGGGTCTAAAACACATTCTGTAAGAAGCCAGTTCTATGGAAAATTCTTCCAAAACCTATGACTCATATACATAAGAAGGTTAAGTTCTTTCCACAATGGAAAAGAAATCCTATAAATTTCTATAGTGTTACAATTAATGAGCTCTGAAGCTTACATACACTTTCCTAGGCTATCAACAATATTTTTTTAAAAATCTATCAAGTATTCCAGTGAAACTAGTGAGTTTTCTTTTCATCTTTCTACGGGAAACAGAAAAACATTTTCATATGAACAAGCAATCAAACCAATTGCTACCAAACAATTTTTAAAAAGCATTATACAGCTATATCCAGAAAAAAATAATAAAAAATTTAATCTGCCTGAATTAGGTGATGTTTGTCATTTTTGTCAACTTTTTGAATTGTGTAATTATTTGTAGTTTCTTTTTTCATTTTAAATTCATATTTCTCTATGTACATAATTTTGTAATTAAAATTTGTATTATTTTCTCTAAAGAAGATTCTGAAATTTTATGAGCTTTGTTGATCACAATACTAGATCTTCCCATAAATATCAAATATGATTATTGATTATTATCTGGAATATAATCTAAAATATTCTAAATCCATTTTTCTCAGCTTGTACTTATCACACACAATATATCACTCACAGTATATCACATACAAGGAAAAAAGGAGTTCAGTGTAAATACCACAAATTTAGGAGCTTAAAACAAAACCCATTTATTAATTAAAGTTTCTGTGGGTTAGAATATCAGATATGATGAGACTTAGTTGGCTTTGTGAGGCCAAAATCAAGTTTTTGATTGACTTGAGCTCTTATCTGAAGGCTCTGTGGCAAAATCTGCTTTCAAGTTCATTAAATTGTTGGCAGAATTCAGTTCCCTGTGATTGTAGGACTGTTTCCACTTTCTTGTTGACTATTGACTGAGTGCTGTTCTCAGCTTCTGGAAGCTGCCCAGCTTCCTTGCCTCCTACCTCATTTCTCCCATCTTAAAACATAGCAGCAATGGTGGCCCAGTTCTTCTCATGTTTGAATCTCCTGGCCTCTTCTGCCCCATTTCTCCTCTGCTCTCCCCTTTCATAACATCTGACTGATTGATTTTTCTGCTTTTCAATTTTGCTTCAAAGACCATGTGCAATTTCAGTGGGTCCATCTGAATAATCCAGGAAAATCTTTTAATTCTAAAGACAAAAGTCTAGTCATTTTAATACCATCTATAAAATCTCTTCAGATCAGTATTTAGATTAATATTTAAATAAACAGACGACCGAAACCTTAGGGTTTCATCTTTAGAATTCTGCCTCAAAAAGTACAATTTAGAAAAGTAGGGTAATTTAACTGCAATCAGTTAAGACTGCTCTTTTCACTTGGCTTTCCCTCCATTTCAGTTGCAATTGAGAAAACCAGTACTGATTTAGTCCAACCTTCTGATTTTAAAAATTAGGAAAATAAGTATAAATTGGTTTATTCAAGTACTTATCCATGTTTTTAGCACTATATCCATAGATAGATGAGACCACATTTCTATATTGAGATTGTTAGAGCATCTGCTTGGAAAAGAACACAAGGAAACCTATCAGTTTCTTCTTAAATTATCACTATGCTTTTCTCCAAACAATACCATAAAATATCTTCACTTTGAGGAGTTATTGAGGACTAAAATTGTCTGTTACAATGCTGCAGACAAAAATTTTCTCTAACATTATTGCCATTTGAAGGATAGGCAAAATATTGAGTTCTTTCTTTTGTAGAGGTAAGGAAAATTTTTCTGAAAACGGTGTCAATAGTAATTATTTCAGGCTTCTGAGACAGTCTGCTTTGCAAGTACTCATTAAGCCCTTGCAGTGTAAAGGCAGAGATAGACCATAGCTAAATAAATGGGTGTGGTGTTATGATAACACTTCATTTACAAAAACTGATTTCAGACCAGATTTGTCCATGAGGGTGGACCTTAGTTTGCCAACCCTTGGTGTAGAGATTTGGGTCCAATATCTCTGAACTGAATTCCTATGGCCATACCAGCCACGTATTTCCCATCCTCCATGCAGAAAGGGCTCAACTCATGTACGTTTCAATGCTATGCACTTGAATTGAAAATGTATTTTCAAAATATTGTCATATAAAAAAATGTATGTAGCTTCTTCAAAGGTGCTGTTGAAGTCAGTATGCGTTATGTTGATCAATGACTTTCTAGAAATTCTCCACATTACAAATTTCCTTCAAAATTCAGTATCAGAAATGTTTTTTCTCATGATGAACAAACATGTTTCATTATGTCAGATAATTAAAATTGCATTTGCCCTCATGTTTCTCTTTTTGACTTGGTTTACAATAAATCTAGATTTAAAATAGATACTTCCAATCTATTTCCTCTTATTTTCTTTAAATTTTGCATTTTTCTTTCAATGGCCTTATAGCGTATATGGCTTTAATTGTAATCTGCCTAAATTCCTTACAAATGAACTACACATGACTGCATGATAATCAATTTGGGATTACAATTCTGGTATATAATTGACCTCCCTCATATTTATATACAGATGCTAATATCTCATTAACTTCAGTTCATTAATTTTCTGCATGCTCTATTCATTGCGTCTGTTGATAAGATTGTTCTTTTTAGATATTTAAACTTCTAAAGGATGGGGGCTATGCTTTTGTAGTTATCTCTTTATTTTAATAAACTTTATATTGAATATTTATTGAGTATATACTGGGTTTCTTTCAATTTCCATACTATTGATATTTTGGAATATTTTGTGGTCTTGTGCATTTAGGATGTTTGGAAGCTTCCCTCACCTCTACTCATTGGATGTCAGAAACACCCCCTCCTCTACAGTATGGCAACCAAAAAATGTCTCTAGGCATTGTTATATGTCCCTTGAGAGGTCTCTTGTTGAGGACCATGGATTGATTTGTACAGAAATACACAAAAAATGACAACACTATTGGTGTCTATTCATAATGTGAGTGTACCAGTTTAATGAGCACATGAATCAAGATATAAAACATTACCATCAGCCAATGTTTTTCTTGCTCCCTCCAAGTCATTACCTCCCAGAAAAAGGTAAGCATCACTGTAACTTTTAAGACCATAGATTAAATTTATATTTTTAATTGGCACATAAATGGAATTACATAGTATTTTTGTTGCTTTCAGCCAACATTAGTCTTATGAGATTCAAGTTGTGTGTAGCAATATTTTTCTATTCTTATTGTCATTTGTTATATAATTTATATTGACATTTGCTATATAATTCAAGTTAATGTTGATGGCCTTTTGTTTTTTTTTCCCAAATGTTATTTATGGAAATGTTTTAATTTAATTCAATTTGTCTACTCAGATTTTCCACTTTTGTTACTTTTCTTGGATTGATTTTTTTGAGGAATTTGCTCATTTTCTATTATTTTTCAAGTGTACTGGCATAAAATTGCTCACCATATTCTCTTATGGGCTTTTAGTTACTACAGACTCCATAATTATTTCCTGTTTTTCACTCCTTGTGTTGGCAGCTTGTGTGTGTTTCCTTGATCAGTTGTGGCAGAGGTTATCATTTAATTATTCTTTTCAAAAATCTCTTGGTTTTGTTGATTCCCTCGCTGATATGCATTTGCTGTCTCTATCATTAATTTCTTCTCTTATCTTAAATATTTGCTTTTATTAATTATCTTTTTTTATTTTACTTTTTTTTTTATAACATCATGTAATGGAATTTTGTGAATTGATGTTCTATTTTTTTCTTTTCTATTATATGCTTTTAAGTGTATACATTTATGTTTAGGCCCAATTCCAGCTATGACCTATGCATTGTTATCTCATATTTCATTATAATTCATTCTGAAATATTTTAATTTCCATTCTAATATCTTCTCCTAACTATGGTGACCATGATGAAATGTCTTTCAAAATACTTGGAGATATTCTAATTTTCTTTCTACTTGTTCCTACATTAATTCCCTAATTGTAAAAGGAGTAACTGAATGGTTTCCTCTGAATTTTAATGAAATTTTCTCTATGGTCCCATACAAACCAAATCTGAGGTGAATTTTCATGTTCGGCTTTAAAGAAGATATGTTCCATTGTTGCCGGGTGTATTGTTCTACAAATGTCAGTTATGTCAGATAAGTTACTCCTGTTCAAATCTTTTATGCTTACACTTATTTTAGTTTTGTTTTGTTCTATTAGCTATTAAGAGAGGCATGCAAGTCTTTCATCATGATTATGGATTTATCTATTACTTTTAGTTCTGACATTTTTCACTTATATTACTTAAAGTTATGTTGTTATGAACATATACATTTAGAATAATTATATCCTGGTGAACTGATTTTTTTTATCATAATGGAATTATCCTTTTTAAATGTGTCAGTTTCTTGCCTTATCCTAAAATCTACTTTGTCTGACACTAGTATATAAACAACAATGGTTTGGCTTTTACTTTATGATATATATTTCTTTTTTTTCTTTATTTTCCATTCAATCATTTTTTAATATTTAAGGTGAATCTATTCAAATTGCATACAATTAGGATTTCCATTTTAATTTAGTCTATTAAATTGGAATAATCTATTTACATTTAATGCAATTATTAATATGTTTTTTAACTATCATTTTGTTATTTATTTCCATTTGTCCATTTATTTATATTCTTTTCATTACTTTCTTGTCTTTCTGGATTAAGTAGTTTTTATTATCTCATCTCTATCGGTTTGTTATTTATGCATTATTTTCGAGAGATATTAAAATATGTATCATTATTCATTATTGTATAGTATATACAATGCAATGTTGCATAAATTTATGTAATGTTGCAGAAAGTAATGTGAACTTAGAATTGTTAACTCTACTGATCCCCATTTCAACATTTGTGTTATTGTTTATAGCTATATGTATATCTATCTATATCTAATATATATGTAATTTAATTTTTTTCTGTATTTTTTAGTTGCTTCCCTTAAAATACCCAATCTTGCTGGATACAAGGATACCTCAAGTCTTCTTTAAAAAAATATGGCTAATTCAATTTAGCATAGATTGAAAAATAGAATAATTATTTTTCCTTTCCCTGATATTATTTCCATATTTAGAAAATTAAGATTTTGGTATAAGATGATATGAATTCAATTGAGAATTAAAATAATTTACCAATAGAGCAAAGAAACTTTAGGATATGTGTTAGTCATGTTAGGCTAGATTTTTCAGGGGTAAAAATTGCATCACCTTATCTCAAAGTCTTAAAACAACAAAAATTTATTTCTCACCATATAAAGCCACTGTACATTGGTATATCCTTCAGGATAACTCTCCTCCAGATGGTGATTCTGGAATGAATGTTGCTCCATAACATGGTGCTATTGTATTTCCATGTATTTTCTAGGGTCTTCTAAGCAGGTGAATGCTAGAAGGCCAATCTCTCACACCGACTGTCAACTCCTTTGGAAGTGACACTTAAAACATCTCTTTCAGGGGTGCGAGGGTAGTTCAGTGGTAGAATTCTCGCCTGCCATGTGGGAGACCCAGGTTCAATTCCCAGCCCTTGCATTTCCCCCAAAAACAAACAAACAAGCAAACAAAAAAACAAAATAACCCAACCAAACAAAGATTCAACAAATGGTGCTGCAATAACAGGATATTCACATGGAAAAAGAATGAAATGTGACCCCGCCAAACAGCATACAAAAATTAAAAAATAAAAAAACAACAACATCTCTTTCAATCCATTAGTCAGAAGTAAACACATGGCCTAACTACAGGGGAGGCTGGGAAATGTAAGGGAGCAGCACACAAAATTTAGTGAACACTAGTATCTGTGTCACAGTAATTATTTATAATATACCAAGTTTGAACCTCCATTACATTGATCATATGCATAAGAAATATTGCAATAAGGATAAGGACTTTATTTTTGGAGCAGTGGCAAATGTAATGGATAAGTTGAACATAGTAATCAAACTGTGTGCCTATTGTTTTTTAGAGGAAATATTATGAAATCTAAGATCTTTGCCTTTAAAGTGTCTCAGGAAGAATAATTTAGAAAATCACTAGTCTAGTGGAGTACAACCAATATTTGGAAAGATAATAGGAAAATATATTCTTTAATATTCAGTTTAATATGTCATGATCTTCAGAAGTTTCTAAGTAGTAAAAAAAAAAACACCCCATTCATTAAAAAATGTTCAATAACTATTTCAAAAGGGAGGAAAATGACAATAATAAATCTAATCATGTGCTGCATTTACTATATTCACAAATGACACTGTGCTTAATCATTGGTGGGTAGAGTTTGTGGGCTGTGTTTTGAGTTGTTTCTCAAATGTTGTTGACAATTTTCACTAATCCACCCATATTTATATTGACTCCCCACTATTCCTCTTTTGAATAGCAGAATACTTTTCTAATCCAAATCTTGGTTTAGGGGAGTTCATTTTGAATTACAATACAGTCAAATTAGCCAGTGCATATATCATTCTCTAGCCTAAATCTGCAGAATAAATCACATATTTCTTTTTATATATTGCAATTTCATTTATTCTCACCTCTTAGTGAAAATATCGGGTAGTTAATATCCTAAACTTTTCCAATGATCATCATTGGGTATATATACATACATAGATGTTTCCTGTGTGACTCAAATTATAAAACTCATTTAACAATATTATTCATCCACTGCAATTCATTTTCTATTAGGCAACAGTTTTAAAGATTAATAGGAGACTATTAATAGAAGACTACTAAAAATGATGCCCTCAGAAAATCATTAAAATATTTATATACATGCACATGTGTGCACAAATGAGTGCTTACATTTTTTTCATCTATAACCATGATTAAGCACACTTATAATTGACATAGAGTCATCAGATATACTTGGATAGGAAATATGGGGATTCTGGCTTACTAACAAAGTTAAGGTGAATAACATTTTTTGTTTTGTCAAGTCTTCTCTATACTACCTGCATATATGTGTTTGACACAGGTATACATGTCTTCAACCCCTAAAAGAAATCTACAAAATTTAAACGTAAATAATACAAAACCTTCACGCAAGTTGATGAAAACTGAAAATCTTTTTAGCACCCATGAGAATAAATCTCTCGTTAAGCATGGGATTGGTACCATAAAATGTAAGGAGATGATCAGGGTCAAAATTGAAAGAGTGTAGTAAAAGTGACATGTTAGGGCGGCTGCCGTGGCCCAGCAGGCAGAGCTCCGACCTGCCGTGCTGGAGGTCTGGAGTTCGATCCCTGGTGCCTCCTGCCCATATGCAAATTAAAAAAAAAAAGTGACATGTTATTCTTTGTGCCATATATATGGTACTCTTGCATGCCTCTACTCCCACAGAAACAGGAAGCTCCCTTAGATCAGAGCATTCCACTGTTTCTTAATTGTTACTCTGGTCACAATTTCCCACTCTTAATCCTATTCTTTGACTCGTTAAAAAAATCTGGTGAACACTAATTATTTAACCTTGCCTCCTACCTACTTTCCCTCTTTATTCTGAGGCTTCGTAAGGTCTATAATGAGCTGGCCCCACACAAACAGGCCAAATTAGTGGATAATTACTGCTGGGCCTGTGAATGTTCTCACTCCTCCTTTCTTAGAGTTTCACAACATTACCAGAATGGTCTGTCGCCTCCCTACCAATTAGGAACAATTACTACTTTATAACATTAGTGGCAGCAGGCTTATTATGTTCTAGGATATGTAAAAGTAAGGTGGGAGTCGGGGAGAAATGCAAGCTCAAAAGGGGTCATTGTCATATCAGGAGCTTTGATAGTTTACATTCATCATTTTAATTTCATTTTTTCAGGATTATGGCCGCAAAGATTTATACTGACTCTATTAGATGAAAGTGAACATCATATATATCCAAAGTTTTGTTTTTCTGCTTTTGCACAGGATAATACCTCATTTTGATGGCTTCAGTTTTCAAAATAATGGAAATGACTCTGGATCATCCTACAGAATTGAAAAAGTGTTATTTATTTTTTGGTTACCTAGTAAAGATGTCTTTTTTCGTTTGGAGAGTATATCCCTGGCATCTGAATTTAGTTTCCTAAGCTATATCAAGCATGTCATTTCAAAGGAAGGTACTGTGACCCAGAAGAGTAACAAAACATTCCTTTCCGATCTGTATTTGAATAGAAGAGTTTAGGTCAAGATAAATCTATGTCAGATACTCAGACTGAAGTATTTTGAAAGCTTTTAAGACTGCTATACATGCAGCTACGTTTTCTCCTTCTGGTGGTATCAACAGGGGAGTTTAACAGACTCATCTGCCTTAGTTTATCCGCCTCAAATTCTTTCTTCTTTATAGTGAAATTTTTATTACTTCTGTGAGGGATTTTTGGTGACTGTGAATGATATCTATTTGGAGCTAAAAGGAATGGGAATATAGTTACAGTCTCTTAAAAAGCTTATATGGTACTGTGCTGGTCTGAATCTGTGGTGGACCCCAGAAAAGCCATGCCTTTTGATCCTCATTCAATGTTGCTGG
The DNA here is from genome assembly GCA_004026745.1 of Myrmecophaga tridactyla. Lineage (NCBI taxonomy): Eukaryota > Metazoa > Chordata > Mammalia > Pilosa > Myrmecophagidae > Myrmecophaga > Myrmecophaga tridactyla. The sequence goes on from PVIY010002929.1 coordinate 118,679, forward strand.
GTGGGAGCATTTTGATTGTTTCCATGAAGATATGACCCACCCAATTGTGGGTGGTAATTTTTGATTAGATGATATCCATGGAGGTGTGTCTCCACCCATTGAAGGTGGAGTTGCTTGCTGGAATCCTTTAAAAGAGGAAATATTTTGGAGAGAGTCCCTTTTTGGTAGAGCCATGTGAAAGCCAGCAGATGTCGCCATGTTCGCCATATGCCCTTCCAGCTGAGAGAGAAACATTGAACATTGTCGGCCTTCTTGAACCAAGGTATCTTTCCCCGGATGCTTTAAATTGGACATTTCTATAGACTTGTTTTAACTGGGACATTTTCTCGGCCTCAGAACTGTAAATAGCAACTCATTAAATTCCCCTTGTTAAAAGCCATTCCGTTCCTGGTATATTGCATTCCAGCAGCTAGCAAACTAGAACAGGTACTGTGTATGGATGCTTTTTTGTTATGAACCTTTTTTGTTCCTTGAGCAGAATAAAGGCATTTAGTATATATTCTAGCAATTTCTTTAAAGTATGATGCATTACATGAGTCTCTTCCCATTCTGAGAGATCAAATTCAAAGAAAAAATAAAATGTATTTGTGATAGTTAAAAGATACAGAGATACTTTTTTTTCTTTCTTTTTTAATTAGAAAGTCTCCAGGATCCTAGAAACTAGTAGGAAACCCAAATGCTGCCTTTAAATAACAAGTATAAGATAGTATACTTTTACATTCTTATGTAAGCTGCACAGTCAACTCACGCTACTGGTGTTGCTAGAAGGAAGATAGAGAATAGATCCTCCATGACGACAGAAATCACATCTTTCTTGTGCCAAGCCATGTTTTTTTAATTTATTTTTTTTTAGCAAGCACCAAGCTAATAGAAGAAAGGAAAGAAGAAATTCTAGGCTAATAGCACCTCATGATAAAAGCAAGGGCACGGATGAAGACAATTTATTCAAGGGGAAATAAGGATCAGACTCATTTCTACTGGGACTTCACCACCTACTCCAAGACTTGGGTCTTGTAATCTGATTTTCACCAGGAGCCAGAGAAACTGTGTCAAGGAGAATCCTAATCTAAGCCAGTATGATTTCACCTCAGGTGCTTTGCAAGTTTTGTCTCTTAAGTGGATACTGACGTAGCTATTTCCCTCACTTCAGTCAGGTCTCTGTTCCAGTGTCCCTCTTCAGAGAACCTGCCCCTGATTAGTTCCTGATATCACATTACGTATTGATTTAATTATGATGATGATGCATTTTCTTCCATGAGGATAAAAATGTT